>JANAVB010010792.1:10494525-10722031 GCA_029216955.1 Iris pallida
AGAACGGGTGCAGGTCGTGACACGTTTTTAGTGGTGGCCCATGCAGGTCCTGAAGTCGCAATTAGTGCGATGTCGTAGCAGCACTCGTCTTAGAGTATTGACTACGAGCCTGTGTTACATATAGGAGGTGGTAGGCAATCACAGTAGGATCTTTTCTTGCTTATCTTGCTTACCGTCTTTGATATTAATTTAATGTATTCTAGCTGTCCTCCTTTGATATAGTCCTTCTTGTGCCATATTGATATCTTCTTTTCAATCTGTCTCTAGGATGGTTATGACTCATTCTTCCGGTGTGGAGCACGGGGAGACGGAGAGGTCTGCTACCTCTGGCGGACAAGCTCCAGTCACTTCCCCTGCAGTGGGGACTTCAGTAGGGGCTCTCGGGGGTACTCCTCCAGCGCTCTCGATGATTGTCCCGGGGGTTACTGTGGGTGCTCTTCCTCAGCAGGGGACTCCTCCGCCGGTGGTGGAAGCTATTCCTCCGTTGTCTCCTCTGCCTACAGACATGGTGTAGATGCTCGCATTCTTTCAGCAGGTGCTAGAGTTCTAGTGGGCCCAGCACGAGGCACAGATGAGACAGACTGAGGCAATGCTCTAGGGCATGGAGGATGCCCATAGGTTGGCCCTGGCTACGGTGGAGCGTGGGGCTCCACAGCGGAAGACGCAGCAGCAGAAGCCCGGAGACATCTAGGCTTTCAAGAAGATGGGTCCGAGGGATTTCAGAGGGACTGAGGGCATTGTATATGTTGATGACTGACTCGAGGATATCGAGCGTCAGATGAGGGCCTCCCGCCTGGCAGACGACCTGAAGGTCGAGGCGGTTGGCTTACAGTTATTAGATGTTGCCCGGACATGGTTCCTGAACGAGCCGGCACTTGCAGAAGAGGGCTACACTTGGGCTGAGTTTCGGGCCCTATTCAGAGAGAAGTTCTTTTCCCCCACAGATAAGATCAGCCTAGTGTGGCAGTTTCAGAACCTGCAGCAGGGCAGTATGACTGTGGAGGAGTATGCGGTGGAGTTCGGCCGGCTGAGCCGATACGCGAAGTACATGGTGAGCGACCCAGTGATCCGAGCAGAGCGCTTCTGGGAGGGATTGATATGGGATATCAAGATCCTGATCCCTTCCTTCTATGCGACATATGCAGAGGTCTATGCGGAGGCTCGGAAGGTGGAGAGAGAGTGGGGCTTGAAGCCCAAGAGGGATCGTAATTTATTTTCAGGGGCCAGTAGCAGCGCGGGGGCTGCTAAGCGCCCTCAGCTTCAACATCAGTCGTTCCAGCATCATCAGCAGCAGGTGCAGGCCAGGGCACCTGTCCAGAGAGTTCAGCAGCATCAGGGGCAGGATGATCCTCCGTACCACTATTGCAAGAAGCCCAGTCACCTCTTTGAGTTCTGCAGGAGGAGGCTGGGTTTGTGCCTCTTTTACGGTACCGCTGGGCATCAGATGCGGGAGTGTCCTAAGAACCCCTGTGTTGCTGGAGCAGCTCAGACGGTACCTGTTCCGAAGGCACCAGCTAGTGTACCTGTAGTTCAGTAGCGGGGTCCACTTCTGACCCAACAGCAGCAGTTTGTCCAGCACCGCCAGCAGAAGGGTGTTCAGGGTAGAGCTTTTGCCCTTACATCCGAGGAGATGGAGCCTATAGTAGATGTTGTCGCAGGTTCTGTTCTGCTCGATTCTTTTTCTGCTCTACCCTTGTTTGATTCTGGTACTGCGTACAGTTTTGTGTCTGTTTCTTTTGCTCTTAGGTACAATATTATTGCTGAGTATCTTGGTAGGACTTGCAAGATTATGACTTGGAATGACATCATCCTGGTTAATAATGTTTACAAGGGGCGGAGAGTTTCTTTGAGAGGCCGGGAGCTGAGTGCATGTTTGATTGTAATGCCACTTTCGAGTTACGATATGGTACTCGGTATGGACTGGTTGAGCGCATACCATGCTAGCATAGACTGCAGAGGAGACAGGATTCTGTTCAGGCCGCCGGGAGAGCCAGAGTTTGAGTTCACCCGAGGTGCAGCGGAGCCAGGAGATGGATTCTGCAGAGCTTTGTTGGCGGGGCCGGTGTTGCCACATCCATTTATTGCTGAGTTCTTGGATGTTTTCCCGAGGAGTTGCCTGGGATGTCGCCAGATTGTGATGTTGAGTTCTCTATAGATTTAGTGCCGAGCGCTGAGCCTATCTCACAGTACGTCTATAGAATCAACAACAGTGAGTTAGCAGAGCTGAAGAAACAGGTCGACGAGCTGCAGGACAAGGGCTTTATCCGATCTAGTTCTTCACCTTGGGGTACGCCAGTCCTTTTCGTCCCGAAGAAGGATGGTACGGTATATATGTGCATCGATTACAGGGCGCTTAATAACCTTACTATCAAGAACAAGTATCCTTTGCCAAGGATTGATGACTTGTTCGACCAGTTGAGCGGCGCGAGGGTGTTCTCGAAGATTGACTTGCATTCCGATTACCATCGACTGAAGGTGAAGCGGGATGACATTTCGAAGACTGCATTTCGGACTCGTTATGGCCAGTATGGGTATACCGTCATACCGTTTGGGTTGATCAATGCCCCGGCGGTATTCATGAACTTGATGAACAAGGTATTCCATCAGTACCTTGACAAGTTCGTGGTGGTCTTCATCGATGGCATTCTCATCTATTCGAAGACGCCAGAGGAGGACGAGGAGCACCTGAGGATTGTGCTGGACACTCTCAGGAGGGAGCAGCTGTATGAAAAGCTGTCGAAGTATGAGTTCTTCTTGGATCGCATGGAGTTCCTAGGCCATGTTGTCTCTGGCGAGGGGATTTCAGTAGATCCAAAGAAGATTTCTGTAGTAGTGTCCTGGTCTACGCCGAGCTCAGTAGCAGAGGTTCGAAGTTTTCTGGGTCTGGCAGGTTATTATCAGAAGTTCGTGCAGGACTTTTCTAGGATTGCCCATTCGATGACCCGACTTACCAGGAAGGATGAGGAGTTTGTTTGGTCCGAGGAGTGCCAGGCCGCCTTTAAGGAGCTGAAGACGAGGTTGACTACAGCTCCTATCTTGACGCTACCATCTGGATCTGGTGGTTATACGATCTACAGTGACGCTTCAGGACGGGGTTTGGGTTGTGTACTTCAGCAGCACGGGAAGGTGATTGCCTATGCATCTAGGCAGTTACGTCCTCATGAGAGGAACTACCCTACCCACGATCTGGAGCTGGCAGCGGTCATCTTTACTTTAAAGCTGTGGAAACACTACTTGTACGGAGAGCGAGTTGAGATCTATACAGATCACTAGAGCTTGAAGTACGTGTTTACCCAGAAGGAGCTGAATATGAGGCAGAGGCGATGGTTAGAGCTGATGAAAGATTTTGATATATCCTTACAGTACCATCCGGGGAAGGCCAACATGGTTGCGGATGCTTTGAGCAGGTATCCCGTGGCCATATGTTTGACGATAGATCGTCACCTTCTGGCAGATCTGGAGAGCTTGGGCATAGAGGTGATAGTTCCTGGGTTCGAGGAGCAGATATGGGGTCTTCAGGTGCAGTCAGAGCTGATGGACAGAGTCAGAGCAGCTCAGTATGAGGATGACGCTCTGAGGGTCATCAGGGAGCAGGTCCGGGCAGGACTGTTGGATGAGTTCTCTATAGCGGGAGATGGGTCGTTGAGGCATGGTACCAGATTGTACATGTCGAGCGGAGGACTTCGGGAGGCGGTTCTTCAGGAGGCACATCGTTCTCAGTACTCTATGCATCCTAGAGCCAACAAGATGTATAGAGACTTGAGACATCATATTTGGTGGTATGGCATGAAACGCGAGGTGGCTCAGTTCGTTTCTAGATGCTTGGTGTGCCAGCAGGTGAAAGCCGGGAGGCAGAGACCCGGTGGATTGCTCCAGCCACTACCCATTCCTGAGTGGAAGTGGGAACATGTCACTATGGACTTTGTATCTGGACTTCCGCGCTCTCCAGGAGGAAAGGATGCGATTTGGGTCATTGTTGATCGATTGACCAAATCGGCCCACTTTTTGCCTTTCAAGGTGGGTTTGTCTACGGAGAGGCTGGCCGAGACATACGTGCTGCAGATAGTCCGATTGTAAGGGGTTCCAGTGAGTATAGTCTCGGATCAGGACAGCCGATTCACTTCCCACTTCTGGAGGAGTTTGCAGCTTAGCTTGGGCACATCGCTCAAGTTCAGTATCGCATACCACCCCCAGACAGACGGACAGTCGGA
Source organism: Iris pallida (assembly GCA_029216955.1). Classification (NCBI taxonomy): domain Eukaryota; kingdom Viridiplantae; phylum Streptophyta; class Magnoliopsida; order Asparagales; family Iridaceae; genus Iris; species Iris pallida. The sequence continues at coordinate 10,498,737 of JANAVB010010792.1, forward strand.
GAGGACGATTCAGACCCTCGAGGATATGCTTCGTACCTGTGTCTTAGACTTTGAGGGATCTTGGGAGGACCACCTTCACTTGGTAGAGTTTGCTTACAACAACAGCTACCAAGCCAGTATAGAGATGTCACCTTTCGAGGCTCTATACGGACGGAGGTGCCGTACTCCCTTGTCTTGGGATGATGTCGGCGAGAGGGTTTTGCTTGGCCCCGAGATGGTAGTGGATGCTACAGAGAAGGTCAGGGTTATCAGAGATAGACTTCGGGTGGCGCAGGATAGGCAGCGGCATTGGACCGATAGTCACCGGAGACCGTTAGAGTTCGAGGTTAGTTTTTGTCTTGTTGTGTATTGTTTGCGAATTGATTGTGCTTAGGTTCTGAGTCTTGTTTTGTGTCTAGGTTGGAGCTGTAGTGTTCTTGAGGATTTCTCCGACATGGGGCACGCTTCGTTTTGGTCGGGGCGGGAAGCTTAGTCCATGCTACATCGGTCCTTTCCCCATCCTTGTGAAGGTCGGTGTAGTAGCCTATCGACTAGACTTGCCGTCTACGCTTGAGGAAGTGCACAACGTGTTCCATATATCACAGCTAAGGCGGTACGTGGCGGACCCCAGTCACGTGCTGGATTATTCAGCGATAGAGGTGGGGCCTACTCTCAGCTATCCAGAACAGCCAATCGAGATTCTGGATCGTAGGGAGAAGGTGCTCCGGAACCAGGTCATTTTCTTGGTTCGCGTTGCATGGACGCACCACTCTCCAGCTGAGTCTACCTGGAAGAGAGAGGACGACATGCGGGAGCGATTTCCATATCTCTTCGAGCCATGAGGTATATGCTTTTCAAGTTTACTGTTTCTGTTTGCATGTATTGAGTTGTTTAAATTTCGAGGAGAAAATTCTTTTAAGGAGGGTAGATTTGTCAACCCCCAGTTTTCGAATTAGGGGTATTTTTGTCATTTTCCAAGTTTTATAATTTTTGGGAATTTTATTTGATTTTATAGGATTTTTAGGGATTTGGTTGTTTGAGTGAATTTTATCCAATTTGGACTTAAGTTGGAGACCCGGGTAGTCTGGACACTAGTGGGACCCACATACTAGCTGGGCTTGGCCCACATGCTATCCTAACTAGGCTAGAAACCATAAACCATACTCCCATGGCTTAACTAGTCATTTAGAGGCTTAATTAGTCATTTTGAAGTTGAACCAAACCGAACCGAACCAAACCAAATCCAAACCAACCCAAACCAAGTCTAATGGGTGTGGAGGCCTAATGGGTCTCCACCCAAATCCATTTGGATCCCCCCATGGCCGGCCACCTATAGGCCATCCCCCCCTCTTTTTACTTCACTCCAAAGTGATCTCTCTCTCTCTCTCTCTCTCTCCATTTCATTCTTTTTGAGCTCCTTCTTCTTCAAGAGATCAACAAATTAGGTATGGTCATTAAAGCCCCATAAATCCGTCATCTTCATTTATTCCTTCACAACAAATATAGAGGAGACCATTCTCTACTATTTGACCATAGCTTTTATAGGTTTCCCTAAAACCTAGTTTAAGGATTAATTATGGGTTTTTCCCTTTTAAGAGAGGTATATATATATATATATATATATATATATATATATATATATATATATATATATATATATATATATATATATATGAATTTTTGTGTGTGTAGAGGAGAGTGGTGGTGGTGGTGTCATAAGAGTGTGTGTGTGTCCATATATATATATATATATATATATATATATATATATATATATATATATATATATATATATATATATATATATATATATATATATATATATAGATAGATAGATAGCTAGATAGTTAGATAGATAAATAGATATATATATAGAGAGGGGAAGGAGTTGTAGGAGAAAAAGTAGAAGAAGTAGAAGAAGAGGAAGAAGAAGTAGCAGTAGCAGCAGCTTTAGCACTAGCAGCAGCAGCAGCAGCTAGTAAGAGCAGCAGCAACATTAAGCAATAGCAGCAGCAGCAGTTAGAATAAGGAGAAGGAGAAGGGAAGGATAAGGAGGAGGAGAAGAAAAAGGAGAAGGAAAGGATAAGGAGGAGGAGAAGAATAAGGAGAAGGGAAGGAAAAAGAAAGAAAATGAGAAGGGAAAGAATAAGGGAAGGAGAAAAAAAAGGAGAAGGAGAAGGAGAAGGGAAAGAAGAGTGGTAGTAGTAGGAGTTGTAATGGTGATAGTATTGGTGTTAGTAGTAGTGTAGGAAATGTAGGAAATCAAATTAGAGAGGGTTTGTGAGTGAGTCGGAATTTAGTGAAAGGGGAAAATTGAGTTCCGAGTGTCGAAACGCGTCCAAAATTGGATGAGACTTAGATTATGTGAATTAGATTTTGTGGGTAGGCTCCCGAGTTGAAATCGGAGTTTCGTGTGGGATTAGGAGGATGGTATCGCACGATATCATTGAGTATCTCGCGATACTCAAGATAATCGGTGAATCGGCAACATATGCCGTAAGGTGGACTGGATGTCCACTCTACCTAGGAAGCTTGGTAGGTAATGATAGTGTAGACTAGTATCCTACTACCCTAGGAAGTACGGGTCGAAATACCAAGCGTAGGTAGGCTAACTTGGTATTGGACTAGGTTAGAAATTCACCTTTGTAAAGGGTAAATTTAATGTATTGGCCTACGGCCAAGATATGGATTTCGGAGTTCAAGATGGATTTAGATATGGGTTGTAAGGGTTGGTAATGGTTAGAAATAGTCGCCTAGACCTAGTCTTGACCTTGGTTGACCACGGTTGACTTTTTAGATCAAAAGTCAACCATGGGTCAACACTTTACCCAATTTAGTCCCAAATTCCATTAGAGTTGAATAGTTGACCAAAAGTCAACTGTTAGTCACCATTGACCTAAAGTTGACCTAGGGTTGACCAGAGTTGACCAGTTGACCAAAAGTCAACTGTAAGTCAACTGTTGACTTAAATCGACCTAGTTTAATTCCGTTTGACTTGCATTGACCCAGTTTGACCTGGTTAGGCCTAATATGACTTAGGTTGACCCTGTACAGTTTAGTTTGACGTGTCTTGACCTAGAATGACTTAATAGGATTTAAATTTGATTTGACTTTACTTCCTAAACATAGTATTGATACTTCTTGTTATCTATAGGTCCTCGAGGCGCTGCATTGGATTCAGTTGACATATTATATCACATCACAGGCGAGTACATTCTCTGATAACCTTTTTCTAATTTATGATAACTGTTATGATTCATGTACTTAGTGTAGATATACTTATTTCTGACACATGGTTCTCACGGATTGGTGTTTCTGGATCTCGACGAGAGATGTTACTCCTTGTTAGCTTGGGATGTATTGTGCAAGCTCCCTTGTAGCTCTTGCGCAATATGTGGTCACCGATTCTAGAGAAGATTTTCTCCCTTCTTATAGAATCTCGTGCAGTGACGTGTCCTGTTTGGATCCATTCTACCAGTTGGGGTGGGGGAGTAGTAGCGTATGCCTGTGATCAAATCCATCCTACATTCCCAAACAGTGTTAGTCATATACCGCACTTATGACTAGCCAGGCCAGTTACTTACAGGTGCCCAAGCCGATCACAAGTTGAAACTACTACTCACACACATTGGATAGATGGCTTACCCTGATTTGTGTACATACCATAATCAGTTCTACTTTCCTGTTCTAGCTCTAGTTCTACAGCTTACCATGCCATGATACATATATGTACACTCCATGATTTTATTGTATATGCTCTATTTACAGTCTTATGGCTTTTATTCTATCTTGAGATCTGTTATGAGATTTATGTACTCGTTCCATCCTTACCGGATATGTTGATAATGTTTACAGATGCAGAGGAGGACTATTACTGCACTTACTACGACCCACCGTACGTAGTAGGTTTAGAGACAGATACCCTAGATAAGCAGGGTGCAGTACCGCAGGGCGAGATACCACATATCCTGAAGATAGAGTAGGTTTTTGTACTGGACCTTGTCTCCAGTTACTCTTGGGACTGTTATTATTTTGGCTAGTATTAGAGACTTTGGACTTGGACTTGTATATTCTTTGTGTTTGGACTTGACATGTTATATTTTATTATCGTGTTATCTTTATCATTCAATATTTACTTTATCATCTTAGAGTTGTGATTGAGTACTCATATATTATCATTGCTTGTTCTCCGTTCGGAGTTGACCATATTCTCGATAGGTTTTGATATTATATAAACTGTTGTTAGAGTAATAAACCTATAGCGTTCCACGTCGTTTTTACGATAAGGGCTGGGCGTTGTTACGCACACGTGCCCTTATAACGGGTGCGGGTCGTGACACAAGTTCTAAAAAGGCTTAAAATCAAGTAAGAAAGAGAATGGAAGAAAGAAACTTGAGATTCATCATGAAGCAAGTTGCACTTGCCTAGGATTTCTTGGGTGTAGGTGGAGAGGAGTAAATGAAGAAGATGAGAAGAAATAAATAAAAGTTATGGAGGAGAGAGAGACAAGTTGAATTAAATATCAAACCTCTCCATCTCAAACCAAACCAAGCCAAGCCAAGCCAAGCCAAGTCATGTTGAACCAAACCAAATAAACCAAGGCAAATTTAAACCAAGATCAAGCTAAGCAAGACAAGTCTTACTACGGTCCACCAAATAATTGCTAGAAATTTATACACGTATATAGAAAATGTTACGACCCGCACCCAGTGTAAGGGCACGAGAAGTGGGTACGTCCAGCCTACACCGCAGTGTCGACGGTAAAACGTTGTCCTAGGTCACATACATCTAACAATTATATTTGCAAAAACAAAAAGTTTATTCCAAACATGAAAAAAGAATAGTACATAGTATAATAAATTCTGAGGAAGTATAACTGTAGGAATCTGATCAGAAGACGATCACTTTATCCCTTGGACTATGTGAACTTGAAGACTGTAGCCTCTGGAGAATGTAGCAGCAATTTTGCAAGAGTTCTTGATCTCTGTGCGTATGTATCTGATCCTTTCACAATGATTGGAAACTCTATTTATAGAGTTCAAGAAATAACTGTTTTAGCAGTTATTCTGATAAACGCAAGGCTGGATTGCGCCAAATTGGGTTACGCCAACCTCCTGTTGCGCCAACTTTCATTCAGTTGTTAAGTCGTGTACTAACTGTATTTAGACGCATGGCATTATGTGATTGAGATGTGCGTGGTCATGTACAGGATAGTAGACACGTCTTGAGAGATTAGTGGCATGTGCGCCACATCATCCTGCTTTAGAATATAAGTTATCTCAACTTCATTAGGTTGCGTGAGCTTCGGTCAACTGCGCCTGATTGAGCCGCGCCTAGAAACGTGGCAGCTTTTGAGCAGAAGTCATTCGGATTGTGCCTAGGCGCAACTAAATATTTTGTCTGGATTGTGCCTAGGCGCAACTTACGAAGTGTACAAGACATCTGTCTACCAACTCTCCTTGAGCGGCATAATTCACGGGATTCGAAAAGATTTTTCTCGTTCACTTTGGTGTCAGTTGTCAGTGCTGTCAGGTAATGATGGCCATTAAGTGTCAGACGCCACGTAGATTTTGGCGCAATAAGACTGGACGCAGTCTGATATTAGGCGCAACCTGATCAGTGGCGTAGCTTATTCTCTGTGCTTCATATCAGTGGCAGAACCTGATCTTTGGGGCGCAACTTGATCATTGATTAGTATGTTCAGGGCACTACTTGATTTTTAGGCCCTACAAGACCCCTTTCAAAGTTTTCAAAACTTAAAAATGTATCAAAGTTTTGAAATACTTTGAATTTTAGAAAATTTTGACTGACTCAAGTTGTACCAGTCAACAACTGGTCATCATATTTAAATCTCTTTTTTCGAAAATACAAAACTTTCTCTTCGTCTTCCCGAGTTTCATTGATGATATTCAGTTTCCCATGCGGAATATGAAGAGTCATTTTGTTGATATATATGCAGTAGTTGATCTTTATGCTTTATTTTTCACTTCTATTCTTCAATGGCCTCCAAGAAGGAAGAGATGGAGACAAATGCTGACACTACAATCAAGTCCCCTGAAGTGGGACATGATGTTGTGCCTTCGACTTATTTATTGGAGGCTGACCCGGCACTGAGGGCGACAAACTTTCTAGACTGCTTTGGGTTAACCTCAACTGTCTTTAATTGCTCGAGTGGTGGGCCATCCTTTGAAGAGCGCGGTGATTCCGAGGGATTCCTCAATCTAATGCGTCGTTCGAGAGTCCGTAACATGCAAGAACTGGACGTCGCTCTTCGTCAGGCCGATGAAGACAAGAAAAAGAAATAATATTTTTGTATAACAACTTTTATTCTCTCTTTTTGTGTCCTTGTCTGTAGGGGTCCACCCAACTTTTATGAAATCTAAAATTTCTGATACATTGTGTGGCTGTGATTTCAAATAGTGCATGTAGATGCATTCCTTCAGCTGATTCAAACGCTTACTGTTTCGTTGAGGGACACATGGCAGTCATCACATGGCTCCCATCACCTATTGTTTAGTTCTTTTCCAAAATTGGCTCCTAAAATGACGCGCCCATTTTTCTTCTTCAGTACTTTAAAAAGGATAGCCAAAACGAAAGAGTCATTCATTCTTTCTCAAAATAAATGGCTTCTCACAAGGTCTTACTATTCATTAGTTCACTTGCGCCACTTCATTCCAATGTTATTCGTTTGCATGTTGAGCCTTCAAAAATTGGTAAGTCTCGAAGAAGAATCAATGGCATGAATATTCTTCTTTCGCACCACTTTTGAAGATAAGTATTGATCTGCATATTGTAGACACTGTTTATATACGTTAACTATTTCTGAGAATAGGCACGCACTGTGATCCAGTAATTAGTTTTGATCATATGCGCGTATTGTTGACATGCGCTAATGTGATCAACTTGCACTGTGGAGATATGCGCCTATTGATCGGTGAGCATTTTTGATGTGCGCCTGTTGATCAGCACACTTTGTTGGGATGCACCAGTTTGATCAGCGCATAGTGCTGATATGCGCCTGTTGATAGGCGCAGTGTGCTAAAAATGCGTCTGTTGATAGGCGCACACTGCTGATAGATTCTGCTAACTTTTTTTGTTTTGTTAATATTTACAGGGATTCGGCTAGCAAGCTTCTTCAGGACTGGCATTGGTGACTTGGATGTCGCAGAGGACATTCTTCTGACACTCATATCAGACAGCTCATGTGGTTCTGACACTCAAATCAGACAGCTCAGGACTCTTCATGTTCAAGAAGGGTCTTTCTCAGATGATAGGAAGAGCCTTTATACATGAGAGTTGGATGGTGGAGACGCAGAACTAGGAATTGTATCACAAGGGTAATTTTGTTCTTAGTTCCCCTGGCGGGTCATCTTCTCTCTACCAGTTGTATTGACAGCAGCTCATCTTTGGGCTGCTGCACTCTGGGGTTCTTCTCTCGTCTTTCTGAGAGAGAAGACCAGAGTTGATTCCATTGTCTGACTCGTTGCTTCAGGTCGAGACGACAAGGAATTGCTACCAACAAATAAGAAGATCCAAAGATGTAATAGACCTTGATTATCAAATGGGAAGATCCAAAGATGTAATAGACCTTCATTAGAATGAAAATCAGAGATGTAATAGATTTTCATCAAGATGTATCTATGATTTTTAAAGAAGGAATAAAGAAATGATTGTCTCATTATTCTCCTTTTTACAATTCAATTTTGACATGCTGACATATATAACAGAATGCGGATAGAATGCGAATGTGGCAAGTTATTTGACGTGACTACTTTGGAATCCAGAGACATGGGTTCTCATTATGATAAATGAATGAGTAATCGGTCACTTCAATTTTTTTAAGGGAGAGACATTGAATGAATGAATGGTCGTTCAAATTCTCGAAGAAAAGAATAAATGAGTGAATAGTCATGTCAGTTTCAGAGAAGGGACAATGAATGGTCAGTTATAAATGAATGAACAGTTATAAATGAATGAACAGTTGTGCTTCTTTCCAAAAGTTGTATCAGTTCTCGAGGCTGGTTATCTATTTGTTTTGCCTATAAATAGAACAAAACTTTTGTAGATTTGTCAATCGCTTTTCCTTCTGTACAAAAATATCTTCCAACGATTTACTTGATCCGAAGATCGAAGAAGAAACCGAGACGCCCCCTACTTAACCTTCTATGCCTTCTCAAAAAGAAAGGGACAAAGACTCAACTGTTCCTCCCGCACCAGGACATGATTTAATCTCCAAGTTAGTGGAACCTGGGAAGACTGCCGAAGAAGAAGCATTGAGGATGGCTGCCTGCAAGTTTCTTGTGAGTTCAGACAATGAGATGTTTGAATTGTTGGCAAACTATGTATTTAATCATGAAGGATCAGGGCCTCCTCCCTGTCCTTAATATTTATGTAATTCCATGAATAAAAATAAACTTTTATTTATATCATGTTTCTAAAATAAAGTACATTTTGTCTTTATACATAATATTTTTTAAGAAACTTGCCATTGATAGGCATCATAGCAACTCTGCCATCCATATCTGTTAATTGATAGGCTCCATTGGAGAAGACTTTATTTACCACATACGACCCTTCCCACTTTGCCTCGAACTTGCCTTTGCTCATATGTGTCATAGTTATAGGACGTCTGACTATGAGAACCAACTCGCCTTCTTGAAATGTCCGCACTCTGACTTTACGATTGAAAGCTTTTGAGATCTGGGCTTGATAAAGTTCAATATGCTATTGAGCCAGTAACCTTTTCTCATCGAGCGCCTCCAACTCTTGAAGCTGAAGACGATCATTGTTTTATGTAGTAAGTTTGTTAGCAATAGCGATCCTCAATGATGGAATTTGAATTTCCAAAGGCAGAACAGCTTCACATCCATATACTAGAGAAAAAAGAGTGCAACCTGTAGGATACGAACAGTAGTACGATATGCCCATAAACATTCTCAAAGTTTATCACTCCAATTACATTTGTTGATAGAGATAAACTTTTTGAGGAGTTTGATAATGGTCTTGTTGAATGCTTCAGCCAACCCATTAGCCGCAGGATTATAGGCCGTCGAGGCAACATTATTGATTCTGTTGTCATCACAGAACCTATTAAACTTTTGGCTGATGAATTGCAGTCCATTATCATGGATGATTCGACGAGGGACACCAAACCTGTATATCACGTGATGTTTGATGAAGTTGATGACACTACTCGTTTTAACTTCAGCCAATGGTATAGCTTCTGTCCACTTGGAGAAATAATCAGTTATAGCTAAGATGAACCGATGTCCTTTAGATGAAGGAGGATTGATAGGGCCAATTATATCCATGCTCCAAGCTTCAAAAGGCCATGAGGCAGCAGTCGGATAAAGAAATTCTGATGGTTGGTGAATGAAATTCGCATGAATCTGACACGTACGACATTTCCTTGCATAGTCAATAGCATCTGATACCATAGAGGGCCAGTAGTAGCCCATACGTCGAATACGATCTTGTAGTTTAGGACCAGGCTGATGTGCTCCACAAACACCATCATGAGCTTCACGTAATATCTGCTTTGCTTCATCACCAGCGAGACACCTCAAGAGTAATCCATCAAAAGTTCTTCGATGGAGTGTTTTTAGTAGTATGATTATAATAGAATCGAAGCAATCGACGACGGATACTTGTAGCTTCTTTAGGATCTTCTGGCAAGATGTCATGTACTGCAAAATCAATGAAAGGTGCTCTCCAGTCCTCACAAGTGACATTTACTTCAGTTAGGTTGCTGAATTTAATGTTGTGGTTATTTTCAATACAGAATAGTTTTCTATTAGAGATAACAACCATCTGTTGTCTTTTGACTGGAACTGCCAATACCGCAGCTAGGTTAGCTAAGGCATCGGCTTCTGTATTGCATGTGCGACGTACATGTTCGATGAAGAACCCTTTGAATGAAGAAGCTATCTTGGTTGCTGCTTCATGGTATAGTACTAGATCTTGATGTCGGACTTCATATATGCCTCTAACCTGATTAACAATCAGCTTAGAATCACCATATACTTCGAGATATTCAATATCCAATTGTTTGGCTAATTGAAGTCCGATGAGCAAAGTATTGTATTCGGTCACATTGTTGGAGCATGATTTGTCTAAAGAATAAGCCCTTTGAATGGCTAACCCATTGGGTGAAACAAGAACAATTCCTACTCCAGCTACAAGGGTACCTCCAGGTCTAATTCTAGAAGCTCCATCAAAGGACAACCTCCAGGTAGAAAATTCTTCTGAGATCATATTTGATTCCAATGTTTCATCCGAAATCTCATCATAGAGTTTAGATGTCTCAGGGACAGGATGAGCTGCTAAGAAGTCAGCAAGTGCTTGGCCTTTCACAGACTTTTGAGGAACATAAACCATATCATATTGTGCTAATAATATGGCCCATGTGGCAAGCCTAGAATTGAGTGTACTTGGCTTCTTCATTAAGACTCGAAGAGGATTGACTCGGGATATGACATGAATAGTTTGGCCTATAGTATAATATCTTATCTTCTGAACAGAAAACATTAAGGCTAAACATTCCTTCTCTACCGGACTATAACGATTTTTAGCTCCAATCATCGTTCGGCTAAGATAGTAGATGGCTTGTTCATGACCTTCCTTGTTCTTTTGAGCCAGTAAAGCTCCCAATGAATGATTCATTGCCTGGACATACATTAAAAAGGGTATTCCTGAAATCGGTGGTACAAGAACAGGTGAACTCATTAAATACCGCTTTATGTCGTCAAATGTTTGTTGACATTCTTTTGTCCAAACGAAAGATACACCTTTCTTCATTAATTGAGTAAATGGTCTGCAACGTCCAGATAAATTCGAAATGAACCGTCTGATGTACGCAAGTCGACCTGGAATCCTCGTAGATCTTTTAGGTTGCGTGGAGGACGCTCTTGAATGGCTTTGATCTTCTCGGGATCAACGTGTATACCCTTAGAGGTAATGACGAAGCCGAGAAACTTACCACTAGAGACACCCAAGAAAGACTTGGTGGGGTTTATTTTGAGTTGATGCTGGCGTATTAGATTGAAGATAGTTCTTAAATCTTGAATGTGATTTTCTTTGAGACGACTTTTGACAGCAATATCGTCAACATAGCATTCGACAGTCTTTCGTAGATGATCGTGAAAAATTGTACTCATAGCCCGTTGGTAAGTTGCACCTGCATTCTTAAGACTAAACGGCATGACCGTATAACAGTACACATCCCGAGGAGTACTAAATGAAGTATGTTTCTCATCTTCAGGTTCATCCGGATTTAATTATATCCAGAAAACCCATCCATGAAAGAAATTCGTTTGAATCCACATGTATTATCGATCATGACATCAGTAATCGGGAGAGGAAACTCGTCTTTAGGGCAAGTATCATTAAGATCTCGAAAGTCTATGCAAACTCGAACCTTTTCGGTCTTCTTCAAGACTGGTACAACGTTGGCTACCCAGTCAGAATACTGTTCTTCTCTGATAAAACTGTAAGCTATAAGCTTTTTGACTTCATCATCAATTGCATCCATTATTTCAGGCTTAAATCGCCGTTGTTGTTGTTTGACTGGCTTGGCATTCGGCAGAATGTTAAGCCTGTGAGTTGTAATTTGAGGATCTAATCCCGGTATATCTTCGTAACTCCAGGCGAAGACATCAATATATTTACGAATAAGATAAATTAACTCTTGTTTATCATCCTCTGAGAGATTTTTGCTAATGAAGATTGGTCGTGATAGACCCTCCTCTCCAATAACGATTTGGACAAGTTGATCTTCAGTAGGTGGTTCTGGTTGTTCGAAACAAAGTTTCTACTGATTGTCCATCTTTTGTGCCCAAGGGTCCACTTCAGGAGCTTCTTCAATGTCATCTTCATCTTCTTCTGAGAATTCGGAAGATACCATGTTAGATGATACCATCACCCTATGAACATGACCAATGCTGGTGTCAGAATCCCATAAAATAGAATCAGAAGAGTTAGATCGTTCTTCTTCATCAGATTCAGAAGGTTCAGGAGTTGGGAGAGGTGAAGCATAACCTAAGCCCCGCTTCGATTTACTGTGGTATTGTTGTGATTTTACTTTTGGAACAGCAATACGAAGGGGAGTCCGCCTTCCTTTACCATTATTGAGGCCTGTTCTGAAATCATAACCCATTTTACGGATGATGGCTTTGGATTGTGGAGTATAGCGGCGTAATTGTAGCCTTTATATATCATCTCTATTATCATTATAGAGCACAATTTTTGGTTCCTCTCTTTTGTTGAAGAATATAGGCTTTTCATCTTTCTTTCGAGGCGGTACTAAGAAGTACGACTTTTGTATTGAATCCAATGATACCACATTTTGCAGAGATGATACGACTTCTATTTTAAGTGGTTTAAAATTATCTAGCATATCCAAATAACACCGAGTATAGTAAAAGACATCAGTATACTACAAAGAAGATGCTTTATTGATTTTTACACTACCATTTACAACAGGAACTTTAGCCTTAGCAGGCTTAGTCAGATTGATGACAAGAGGGAGAGAAGAAGAACAAGAAGGAGGAGGGAGCTTCTTGCGACGAAGGTCGATTACAAGCGGCTCAGAAGAGGTGAGCTCTCTTTATTTTTTGACTATCACCCTTAGGCTGCTTCTCATGGGAAGGAAGATAGATAGTCAATGGTTTGGAAGACTGAGGACATAAGGTGCGTCCTTTAACGGGAATCACCAGAGTATCATTTGGCACACTCTTTTGTTCTTCATCCGTATCCATTGCTAGTACTACCTTCATAAATTCTTCCTTGTACATAGGAGAATCGTTGTAGTATGCTTCAACCCCTTTGAAAGGATTCAGATCTGTAACCTCTTTTTGGACTTCCCCATTACCATCCACATATTTGAAATATTGGTGGAGCGTAGAGGGTACAATATTGTGTTTATGGAGGAATGGTCTTCCCAACAAAGCATTGTATGAGCCATGATTGTCAATAACATAGAAAGTTACCTTTGTACGAAGATTGCCAATTTGAAGTTTTTGGCGTATCTTCCCCAAAGGTTCACTTTTTCCTTGATTAAACCCCAGGATGGTAGTGATAGTCGTAGAAAGGTTATGCACTGGGATCTTCAAATCATCCAGTAAAGACTTCGGCATAATGCTAAGTGCGGACCCTGGGTCAATCAGAATACGATCTACTTTCATGGTGTTCACATACCCCGTGAAATAGAGAGGACGATCATGACGGTTGTCTTCTAATAATATGTCATCTTGTGTAAAGGTAATATTGGGCATTAGCTCAAATTCACTATGACAATGTGCACAGCTCACTGGCTCCTTTTCAGGCTTTTTGAGAAGAGTAAGACAAGCGTCAGCCTGCATCAAGGCTTCACTTAACGTCTCTCGAGTCTCTTTTGAGAGACGTAAATGATTGACAATCTTGCTGGAGTATTGGCCAATTGAGCCAATATGTCAAAATTATATGGCTTCTCAAGTCCGAGAGATAAGAACTTTTTCAACGCTTTATCAAAGCGGACAGGTTGTTTCCCCTTGTCGGCTGTTGTTGGTTTAAGAGGAGTTGGTTCGACCACCGGCAAGGATGTAGATGGTATATTCTCACCAGGAGAAGATGATGAAGGAGGAACATCAGGCGATGGAGCAGGGTTCTCTTGATTTTCGGAATACTCCCGAAGATAGGGTTTCCCTGATCTAGTACCCATTAGAATTTCTTCTTCTGTTACTGGTTCAAAGGATACCATGTTACAGTTCTTAAGTTTAGATCTGGAATGCTTCTTTTGCTTAGAAGAGGAAGGCGTTTCAAATTCTGCTACCAGATCTGGGTGAATCCACATAATCTCTCCTCTGTTAGTTGACAGCGAAATAAGACCTTCATTTTGAGGAAGTGGGAGATTCATGATCTCAAGAATAGTCCTTGGAATGGGGACAACACCATCATGCACAAGTTGTGGTAGAAAATTATCGAATTGTAGAGAAACTACATTAGCAGTCACCGTTTTCTTGTCCTGTTGCAGAGAAATTGCTCCAGAGTTGACCAACTCTTAGATTTTTTTCTTTGAGCACATAACATGCTCTGGTCGGATGCCCTATAAATCTGTGATAAACACAGTATTTAGGGTGATCAGTTTTACCCACTTCTTCTGGCCGTTTTGTCTCTAGAAGCTGAAGCTTATTGCTTTTGATTAAACAATCGAAGATGCTTAAAGTATCATCTTCATCAAAAGAATACTCTTCTTTTGGACGAGTTGTCTTCTGCGGTGGTGCTGATGGAGTGGATGCCGTCTGAGTGACGTTGACAGCCAAAGACTCCTTGCCTTTAAGATTAATGGCCAATGTATCTTTACTCTTGCGGTTATTCTGACGATTACTACCCCTGGATGTAGAATGTTCATCTTGGTTAGGATGAGTCATTTGGACTCCTAACTGCTAGAACTTTTTGGCACTGACCTCGACTGCTTTTGCATTGACAATGAAAGAAGGCCAATCCTGAAATTGTGTAGATCATGTCCACATACTGATAATAGGCAACAAGTTTAATTTACAAGTATCTATTGTTACAGCAGATGGAGTTCCTAAAGATATTTTGAGTGCCTCTCGGCAAAATCTTTCAATGAAACTCTCTGTAGATTCATTATGCCTCTGTTTAATCTTAATGAGGGCAGACATCGTCATATCGTTGACTCCTTCGTAGAACCATTCCAAGAACATTTGCTTAAAACCAACAAAAGAAGTGATGCAGCCATCAGGTAGGCTACGATACCAGTCGCATGCTGCGCCAGCTAAACATCCGACGAACACTCTGGTAAGGAGAGCATCATTTGGCTGTAATTGATCAGTCATCACTTCAAAATAATTGATGTACTGACTTGGAGAAGTGCTGCCATCAAACAGCATGATGGTTGGAAGCTTATGTTTAGGAGGAAATGGAACATCCTTCCACTATGTAGGATATGGTTGCTTTATACCCAGTCTTTGTAGGCCATCCTTCTGTTTGAAGGCCTCAAACTGAGTACGTAAGAGTTTCATGGCTTCATTAGCATCCCCTGATGTTTGGGAATTGGTAGGCTGCTTAGAAGTGTTATGAGGAGGAACAACATGGCAATTACCACCCCCTGCACCAGATTGACTGGGATCAGCTTGAATTGGCATGGAAGCGACCTGAGGAGTTGGTACCCCCAGATTAGCAGGTATGGAAGATGCTATAAGCTCTAGATTTGTAGCTGGGTTTACAATCGATAGCACTGTATGTTGAGCCACGATTATAGTATACATGCTTGCGACCATCTCTGCCATGGTCTTCAATTTGTCCTCCAATGCAACAATCCGTTGCTCTTGACTGGTTGAAGTAAAGGCATCTTGATCTTCCATAACGGTATATGACATCATTTTTCTTGCTGCTATTGATGAGATAGTTCGTTCAGAACTTTCACTATCTGCATCAAACTCTGAGAAAGAGTCTTCTCCTACATAAGCGATGGGGAGATCTTCTTGATTAAAGACACCTTGGTTCAAATATCGATTCCTCGATCTAGTGTATTGAAAGACACCTTCATTGGATGCATGGATCCGATCTAAGTATTGCTGACTAGGATTACGGGATGCATTACGTCTTGGACGTTTCCCACCCCTAGTGCCTTGAGAAGTCATGTTGACAGAAGCATATAATAGCTCAACTTCGTCTTCTATTATATGTTCAGGAGTTGAAACATAGTTCAGACGATCGAAGACAGATCGTCGAGCCGATTGACAACAATAATTGATGACAACTTCATGAAGGCAGTGGCGATTTGAAGCACGATTTGGAGGTGAAGGAGTCATCCCTGTAATTTTTCATCTTTGTGTAAGACGTTGCCGTAAATCGGTTACAACTACATGACGAGAAAAAGTCGAAGGAACATATTCCTTAATGATGTCAGGAACATATCTCCTATTCTTCAGATGTTTAGTTCCCTGAGTGTACAAAGATGTACTCAACTCATTAGCATAGGTGGTTGGGTCTTTCTTTTCAAACTTTGGCTTTTGGTACAGATTGGCCTTTGGCATAGGGTTCTTACGTTTTACCAAAGTTGAGACTGGTTGACGCCTATTGAGATAAGCGCGTAAATCTAAAAATTCTGCTCCAGGTGTCTCTGTTTGTGATACCCTCAATTTTTCTTGCTTGGATCTTGAAATTTGCATGGTAGGAAGGTCTTGACCAAACCCCATAGGGGTAGGTAAGATACCTCTTTGGTCAGTATTCTTTCCAATATCAGAGATCCGAGGACCTCTGTTTAAAGGAATAGAATCTGACAGATCTTCCTCTGAGTCATAAACTAGGAAAGTTTGAGAAAAGATCCAAGGGTGCTTTCCTTTATTTTGTGAAGGGTTAGCTAAGAAGCCTTTCCCTTTGTTCTGTCTAGTGTTAGCACTAGAAAATTGATTATCCAAGTTTAGAACTTGAGAATTAGAAGAGGGAATAGCCAAAAGACTAGTTCCCTTGAGTTGCGCCAGAGTAGCAGACTGCGCATGAAGTGCTGATTGCTTGGGTTGTGCCACAGTCCTACGGGCTACTGATGGTGCCTTGGCAGCAACATGGGTAGTAGACTGTGCGCGGGCAGCAGGAAAAGTAGATTGTGCCCTGGCAGAAGAAGCAGGGTGTGCCGGAGCCACTGAGGCGGATTGCGCCTTGGCCACTGAGCACTCAAGTTGCACCTGGGCAACAACAACTGCAGGAGATTTTGGAATCCATACAGTCCTGTTCTTGGCGATAGCCACAGTGCGCTTGTTGCTCTTGGCATTGATCATATTCTCGTAGGCTGTGTGGTTGACCTGAACAACCTGAGTCTTCTGCATCTTGCCGATCGACGCAGTGTCACATTGAGTTGCCACCTTCTCGTCGGAGGAGAAAGTCGTCCCCAGCAGAGTCGCCATTTTGTTTGCAAAAATATTAAGTTTATTCCAAACTTAAAAAAAGAATAGTACAAAGTATAATAAATTCTAGAAAAGTACAACTGTAGGAATCTGATCAGAAAACGATCACTTTATCCCTTGGACTATGTGAACTTGAAGACTGTAGCCTCTAGAGAATGTAGCAGCAATTTTGCAAGAGTTCTTGATCTCTGTGCGTATGTATCTGATCCTTTCACAATGATTAGAAACTCTATTTATAGAGTTCAAGAAATAAATGTTTTAGCAGTTATTCTGATGTGAGCGAGGCTGGATTGCACCAAATTGGGTTGCGCCAACCTCCTGTTGCGCCAACTTTCATTCAATTGTTAAGTCGTGTACTAACTGTATTTTGACGCATGGCATTATGTGATTGAGATGCGTGTGGTCGTGTACAGGATAGTAGACACGTCTTAAGATATTAGTAGCATGTGCGCCACATCATCCTACTTTAGAATGTAAGTTGTCTCAGCTTCATTAGGTTGCGTGAGCTTCGGTCAACTGCGCCTGATTGAGCCGCGCCTAAACACGTGGCAGCTTTTGTGCAGAAGTCATTCGGATTGTGCCTAGGCGCAACTAAAGATTTTGTCTGGATTGCGCCTAGGTGCAACTTACGAAGTGTACAGGACAGTTGTCTACCAACTCTCCTTGAGCGGCACAATTCACGGGATTCGAAAAGATTTTCCTCGTTCACTGTGGTATCAGTTGTCAGTGCTGTCAGGTAATGATGGCCATTAAGTGTCAGACGCCACGTAGATTTTGGCGTAATAAGACTGGGCGCAGTCTGATATTAGACGCAACCTGATCAGTGGCTCAGCTTGTTCTCTGTCATATCAGTGACGTAACCTGATCTTTGGGGCGCAACTTGATCACTGATTAGTATGTTCAGGACGCAACTTAATTTTTAGGCCCTACAAGTTATGAGGTACGTGTACAGTTTATACACTCCGAATAGAGGTGACATAAATAAGTACAACTCAATCACAACTAAGAAAGAAACTACGGTACGATAGAATAGATGAAACACAGAATCCAAAGATGATAAATACAAGATAGAGAGATAGCTGAAATCTAAGATAAACATCTCCACAAATCCAGAGTACAAACTCTAATATATACAAGTGTATCTGACATAACATAAAGATAAATAGAACTAGCCTAGCTAACTAGCCTAGTCTATAGGGGTAGTGTCATCAGCAAGTGCTGGGTCCTCCTGAGGGTCCAGCTCAAGTGTCTCGTCTAAGCCTGCTCCGTAATAGGTGGGACACAGCTCCTCAAAGTCATCAGTAATATTTCAACAGGTCCAGTCAGGACTGGAGCGAGTGATGGAACTGGGGATTCCCAGGACCCTTTCTTTGGTGTGCGTATTGATCGATAGAAAGTTGAACAGATCTAATACGTGTTCTAACCCTTTATAGGCAAGAACTAGGGTTTACGAATTATACCTGCGGCAGAAAGGAGACAAGTAATTCCTGGCAATCTCGAACGGACGACCCCAAGATCTTCTGCACGTATTCCTTCCTCGAGTTGGACATCGTGTGGGCGACGATCTCCCAACCTTTTCTTCTCCTTGGCAGCCCTCTCTTTCTCTCCTTACGTGAATCACGAATTTAGAGAAAATTTCAGATTTCTGATCAGTAATCTGGTGGCCAGAGAATAGAGGATATATAAAAGCTACGGCAGGGACCATGAGGAAAAATTAGGGTTAGGTCTCCTAACGGATCTGGATATCCCGTGTTCAGTCCGAACACACAATCCAGGCCCATTAACAATAGCTCGGTCCACTAATGAGCTATTGTTGTACTACCTCCCTAATCCCAAATTATGTTTGTGGGCTTCTTTTATTATATGCTCGTTTGGCTCCCCATATTAACATATCGTTTGTCCATCGATGAAATTAAGTTACTGACAACTATATTGATTCGACATCTTTTATCCTTAAGTAGTACCGCTCAACTTTATTTGTCATGTCGGATATAATCCACCTGCAGGGTTTACATGACAATCCTTATGAGCTCATTAAGAGGACATCATCAACTCGATGTATCGGGACATGGATTCCATTTATAATCAACAGCCCATCATACATACAATGTTATTATCCAATTCATAGAGATTGTTGATCTATAATGAATCTCACTCTTTTATGAGTCAAAGTAATACACACTGCATATATATGTCTATTATTATATCTAGATTAAGAGTACAAGCATCCATAATAACAGAGGTGTTTGTTCTCTTATGTAGTCAGTACAAAGAGAACAACCTCAAGTGGTCATGTTCAATACACACAAAGTGTACTAGTGTAAACCTATAGTCAAGATAGACTAATACCAGATTACACTACAACCTTTCCAATAGATTGTCCAAGTCCATCTAGGTTGTGAACTATTTATATACTCCATAGGAAACTGATAATATGATCTTCTGTGTGACACCACACACCATATTATCTACAGTATAGAATATCAGACATTTGCAACAAACATAATATGCAAACATTTGTCCATATGATTCTTATTCAAAATTTAAGTAAATAAGGTTACTACAAAAGTGATGCTTTTAGTATATAACCCTAACAATCTCCCACTTATACTCAAAGCATTGCTTTTCAGTATACTGTTACAAATCTCCCACTTATACTTAAAGCCATGCTGCTACACATCTGACTCCCATTCCCTCAATATGACTATCAAAAGCCTTAGCTGGTAAGCTCTTTGTAAAGGGATCAGCTAGGTTATCGGCTGATGCTATCTTGATCATAGCAACTTTTTCTTTCTTTACGAAATCTTGTATCAGGTGATACTTGCGCTCAATGTATTTTCCAGTCTTATGGGCTCGTGGTTCCTTCGAGTTTACAACTGTACCACTATTATCACAATAAAGTGTAATAGACTTAGGCAAACTAGGTACCATATCCAAGTCCAACAGAAAGTTTCTGAGCCAAACCGCTTCTTTGGCTGCCTCAGAGGCTGCCACATACTCGACTTCCATGGTGGAATCAGCAATACATTTTTGCTTGATACTCCTCCACACAATGGCTCCACCTCCCAAAGTAAACACATAACCTGAGGTAGATTCCCTGGAATCCCTATCTGACTGAAAATCTGAGTCTGTATACCCCAAGGGAACTAAACTATCTGCCTGGTAAACTAGCATATACTCTTTAGTCCTTTTCAGGTACTTCAAAATATGCTTTACGGCAGTCCAGTGCTCTTGTCCTGGGTTAGACTGATATCTGCTGACCATGCCTACGGCAAAGCAGATGTCTGATCTCGTACATAGCATTACATACATTAAGCTTCCTACTGATGAAGCATAAGGAACTGCCTTCATGTTCTCTATCTCTTTAGGTGTCCTCGGACACTGCTCCTTTGATAGAGCAATTCCATGTCTAAAAGGTAAGAAACCTTTCTTAGAATTTTGCATACTAAAACGAGTTAGTACAGTATCGATATAGGAAGCTTGGGATAAGCCCAACATCCTTTTCTTGCGATCTCGTAGAACTTTGATCCCAAGGATGTGACCTACTTCTCCTAAGTCCTTCATATCAAACTGTTTGGATAACTATACCCTTACATCATATAACACCTTCACATTGTTTCCAATGAGCAAGATGTCATCCACATAAAGTACTAGGAATACCACCACATTTCCGTCACATTTTCTGTATACACATGATTCAGCCTGATATTGATCAAATCCATAGGATTTTATCACCTGATCAAAATATATGTTCCAAGATCTGGAAGCTTGCTTAAGTCCATAAATGGACTTCTTGAGCTTACAAACAAGATGCTCCTGGCCCTTTTCAATGAACCCGTCTGGTTGCTTCATATAGATGGCTTCCTCAAGACTTCCATTAAGGAAAGCTGTCTTGACATCCATTTGCCAAATCTCATAATCGAGATGAACTGCAATAGATAAAAGAATCCGGATAGACTTAAGCATGGCTACATGAGAAAAGGTTTCCTTATAATCGATACCCTCTCTTTCAGTAAAACCTTTTGCTACAAGCCGAGCTTTAAAGGTTTCAACCTTACCGTCTGATCCTCTTTTTCTCTTATAGACCCACTTGCATCCAATGGCTTTTACACCAACGAGTGGTTCTACAAGCTCCCAGACCTGATTAGAATCCATAGATTCTATTTCAGATATCATTACTTTTTGCCAAGACTCTGCATCTTTATCTTAGAGTGCTTCATTGTAGGTACAGGGATCATAATCTTGTTCCTCAGGGACGAAGTCTGACGACTCTCCCAAGAACATATATCTATCAGGTTGTATCACAACCCTCCCACTACGACGAGGCACTATCGGTTGTGGTGTAACATTTGTGACACGTTGTGCAGTTATTTGTGGTTCATCCTCTTGTACTGTTGGTACTGAAGTACTTGGTGTCTCACGTCTCAGTTCTTCTAGAACAACTCTACTTGTGGGTTTATGGTTCATCACATAGTCTTCCTCTAATAATCGGGCATTGGTGCTAACAATGACCTTCTGATCCTTAGGACTATAAAATAAACCTCCTTTCGTTCCTCTTGGATAGCCTACAAACAAGCGTACTTCTGTACGAGATTCCAACTTATCTGCTTTTCCATTCAGCACATGTGCTGGACTACCCCAAATGCGAACATGTTTCAGACTAGGCTTACGCCCAATCCACAGCTCTATGGGAGTAAGAGGTACTGACTTAGAAGGAACCAAGTTCAAAATATAAGCTGCAGTCTCTAAGACATATCCCCAAAATGAATCTGACAAATCCGAATAACTCATCATTGATCTAATCATCTCCATAAGACTTCTATTCCTTCTTTCGGCTATACCATTCTGCTGGGGCGTTCCAGGTGCAGTCAATTGGGATGTAATCCCAGCCTCTGATAAATAATCCCTAAACTCTCTAAAGAGGTAATCGCCACCACGATCTGATCGTAATGACTTGATACATTTTCTATGACGTTTCTTCGTTTCAGCCTTGTACTCTTTGAATTTCTCAAAACACTCAGACTTACGGCGCATCAAATAAATGTATCCATACCTTGAATAATCGTCAATAAATGTGACAAAATATTCAAAGCCACCTCTAGCTTGGATAGTCATGGGTCCACACAAATCAGAATGAACCAATTCCAACACATCTTTGGCCCTATACCCCTTTGCCGTAAAAGGCCTGTTGGTCATTTTACCTTCCAAGCAAGATTCACAGACTGGTAGTGCCTCCACTTCCAATGAACTCAAAGGTCCATCTTCAACCAGTCTTTGAATCCTTCTTAGGTTAATATGTCCCAATCGCAAGTGCCAAAGATATGTTTGGTTCATACAAGAAGGTTCTTTTCTCTTATTTAAGTTAGATGACATATTATTCATTTCCATAAGTTGCATTGTGGGCAAAATAGGATTAATGACATACAAATTATCAACCAATGCACCAGAACAGATAAAATGTTTATTCTTTCTAATAACAATATTGTCATTAAAATAAACTGAATATCCATCCTTAACTAACATAGAAACAGAAACTAAATTCCTTCTAAGTGAAGGTGCATAAAGACAATCTCTCAATGTCAAAGACTTATTTCTACCAAAAGATAAAATAACATATCCTAATGCAACGACCGATACTTTTGTAGCATCACCCATGAACAAGCATATCTCTCCATCACTGAGCCGTCTGGTTTCCTGGAACCCCTACAATGTATTGCAGACATGATTAGTGGCTCATGTATCTACACACCAGGTCCCGGTAGATAACACCGCTAAACATGTTTCAACTACTAGTAAATGAGATATACCTTCTTTGTTTCCTTGTTTGAGAAGTGGACAATCAGTCTTCCAATGTCTTGACCATTTGCACTTGAAACATTTGCCTTTCGGCTTTTTTACCGCGCCTTGAGGTCCCACGCCCTTCTTTGCTGAGTTTGCCTATTTTTGAATGTTATTCTTCTTCTTACCGCCTTTTGGCTTAGAAGTAGAAGCCTTTTCAGAAACAAAAATATGACCACTCTGCCTAAAGAGAGATTCAGCATCATGTAGCTCATTTGCAAGTTCTGCCAAACTATACAACCTTTTGTTCATGTTGTAATTAAGGCAGAAATTTTCAAAACTTTTAGGCAGAGTCCCGAGAATGATATCGACCTGGGATTCCCCATCGATTTTAGCTCCAAGGATCTTCATCTCATTCAGATGACCCATCATCTTGAGAACATGATCCCTTACTGGTGTACCCTCAGCCATTTTTGTATTCATCAAACATTTTATAGAAAACTGTCTAGCTGCTCTACTCTGATGTCCGAAGAGTTCCTTAAGGTTATACATCATGTCATAAGCAGTGGCCATGGCATGATGCTGATGTTGCAGTACATTTGACATAGATGCCAGAATGTAACACCGCGCCATCTCATCTGCCTTTTTCTACTTCTTATAAGCCTCTTTGACCTCTTCATCAGAGTTAGCATCAGGCTTAGGTGGGCATTCCTCAACAAGTACATATTTGTACTCCTCAGCAGTCAGAACAATATCTAAATTACGTTTCCAGTCAATATAATTAGGTCCAGTAAGTTTGTTTTCTTTAAGAATCACCATAAGTGGACTGAAAGAACCCATTTTTGAAATCCTGAGAATCACATAAATAAAATTATGTAGGACAAAAAAAACTTTTTGAATTAACTAAATATTGATTTCCTCAAAACAATAATAAGAAATTCACCAACACCTTGAACACCATGAATTTAGCATGCCACGATAGTGTGGACGTATACAAATTCAACTTTGTTCAAGTAGATTTTTCTTATTAATTTTACTATCATGTCAACATAACTTTATGACAAATAAAATTGATATGCTGGTCTTGCTCTGGTCATACAAATAATAGCAGTGACTTCGATGGGGAGGATACCATTATTTGTATCTAAGTGTATACCATTACTTAATACTAAGTCCATTACCTTGTAATGAGTTCCTTCAGATGGAGAAGTGAACACATACTAGGTAACTTTCTACAATTATCCCTAAGGAAGTTTGTACTGGTGATCCATAATTATACTCATCCGATATGGAGGAAAGCACTATAGCCAACACGCAAGTATAATTACATCACCTACAAACCAGTAATGGAGACAATAGGATTTAAACTAAATTAATATCCTCTTCCACTTAGTTATTTAACAATGAGGGTTTTTCTACTAGTTGATATTATGTCCATGTTGTCCATTATTAATGTAGGCTTGGTTTTTAAAAAAAATAACCACACAATAATAAACATGCATAGTCAGAAAAAGCAAAATGACAAAAATAAGAGAAAATATCTAACTATTATGGTCATCTTTGCTGCTCCGTCCTCAACTATCCGAATCCAAAATCTGGCGTTGCGCAGATCTATTCGGGGTTCGACCTGTCCGGTCAGGTCGCGGGGTTCGGGGCAGCGTCCCGATTTTTTTATTTTTTATTTTTAGATTTTGGCTGTTGATTCTTTCATCGAAAATCATCTGTCTGTCTCTAGACTGCTTAAAACCAGCATCTCGTCCGACGTCAGAAACAGCCACCACCGCCATCACGATTGATCAAAAATAATTAAAATTACACCAATCCTATGCCTCCCGAAGGAGTTCACACATAATCTAAATTGCAAAATTAAAATAATAAGCATGGTCAACCCTCGTGATTTTAATTACATCCACAGCAACAACAACATCCACGACATGTCCGTGGTTTAAACAACACAATCAAAAACATGCATTGTACCATAATAGTTGGATCTAAAATGCCTACAAAATCGAGTTAGAACAGATCTACATCTACCGACTATTACACAGAGCAGGTTTTATTGGACAACATGGACGTATCAATCAATACGTAGATCCAAAGTTGCTCTGATACCAATTGATGGAACTGGGAATTCCTAGGACCCTTTCTTTGGTGTGCGTATTGATCGATAGAAAGTTGAACAGATCTAATACGTGTTCTAACTCTTCATAGGCGGAAACTAGGGTTCACGAATTATACTTGCGGCGGAAAGGAGACAAGTAATTCCTGGCAATCTCGAGCGGACGACCCCAAGATCTTCTGCACGTATTCCTTCCTCGAGTTGGACGTCGTGTGGGCGACGATCTCCCAACCTTTTCTTCTCCTTGGCAGCCCTCTCTTTCTCTCCTTACGTGAATCACGAATTTAGAGAAAATTTCAGATTTCTGATCAGTAATCTGGCGGCCAGAGAATAAAGGATATATATAGGCTACGGCAGGAACCATGAGAAGAAATTAGGGTTAGGTCTCCTAACGGATCTGGATATCCCGTGTTCAGTCCGAACACACAATCCAGGCCCATTAACAATAGCTCGGTCCACTAATGAGCTATTGTTGCACTACCTTCCTAATCCCAAATTATGTTTGTGGGCTCCTTTTATTATATGCTCGTTTGGCTCCCCATGTTAAGATATCGTATGTCCGTCGATCAAATTAAGTTACTGACAACTATATTAATTCGACATCTTTTATCCTTAAGTAGTACCGCTCAACTTTATTTGTCATGTTAGATATAATCCACCTGCAGGGTTTACATGATAATCCTTATGAGCTCCTTAAGAGGACATCATCAACCCGATGTATCGGGATATGGATTCCATTTATAATCAACAGCCCATCATACATACAATGTTATTACCCAATTCATAGAGGTTATTGATCCATAATGAATCTCACTCTTTTATGAGTCAAAGTAATACACACTGCATATACATGTCCGTTATTATATCCGAATTAAGAGCACAAGCATCCATAATAACAGAGGTGTTTGTTCTCTTATGTAGTCAGTACAAAGAGAACAACCTCAAGTGGTCCTGTTCAATACACACAAAGTGTACTAGTGTAAACCTATAGTCAAGATAGACTAATACCATATTACACTACAACCTTTCCAATAGATTGTCCAAGTCCATCTAGGTTGTGAACTATTTATATACTCTATAGGAAACTGATAATATGATCTTCTGTGTGACACCACACACTATATTATCTACAATATAGAATATCAGACATTTGTATTAACACTTGCAACAAGCACAATATGCAAACATTTGCCCATATAATTCTCATTCAAAATTTAAGAAAATAAGGTTACTACAAAAGTGATGCTTTTAGTATATAACCCTAACAGCGAGCACAGTACATCTCATGCAGTTCATATCATGACAGGAATAAAATACAGGCAATAGAGTAAGATACATGAAACGCTGAAGAGTATACATGAGTAAAAGAGAAGACTGTAATAAAATATCTACTATAAGTAAAGAGCTACAGTAAATTAGTAATTTAGAGTACAAGCTAGACATATGAATGGCTTGATAATAAACATGAGAGGTTGTACATGGCTACACTACTTTAGAAATTATAAACATGACTATTTATACTCTCCCGTACCCCAATCAATACACAAGAATCCGTTCAAGTTATGTTATTGTATATGATTTTACATGGGGGCCCATAAATGGGTGCACATGAATATAAACATGGGGGCTCCGTGAACATGAGAGTACATGAATCACGAGAGTGCACATGAATGGTGAAAGCACAAGAATACATAATGAAAGTGAAACGCACATGACATGATATATCTGATGCTCCAGAGGGAGATAACATCGTATGAAAAGATCCATATAGTACTAATCTGTGTTTCCATCATGTCAGCATCAAGTAAAATAATCTAGAGCAAGAAAATACTCCTAGCAAGTATGAAATGGTCAGAGAATGTACTCGCCTGATATCCTGAACGTCTGAATGAAATACTGCCTGAGGAGTGGTGTATGGCTCCTAATCAGAACAGTACAAGTCATAACATGTCCAACTAATAAAGTAAGCTACTATGATGCAGTCTACATGATATTGGGTCAATTCTAGACCAAAGTCAACCATGGTCAACTTTAGTCAACTAACTAGTCAATGCCAGGTCAACTAGGTCAACATAGACCCAATGAAGTCTCACTAGGCCTAACCAGTCTACCCTAGCAAGTATACACCATACACAAGTCTATATGACTACTCATGAGCATATTTACCATATGCCAAGACCACACAAGGATACCATAGGCTATGTTCCTAGTTTATATGCTATAGGCTATACACATACAATTTCCATACATTTATACACACACTATTCATATAGGTAATCCTATATTGTATTACAATTATCACATTATGTTATATAATATATATATATATATATATATATATATATATAGAGAGAGAGAGAGAGAGAGAGTTAGAGAGGGGGAAAACAAGGCATATGTGTGTGTGTCTCATATGTGTACATATGTGGGATAACTTGTGTGTTCATAGGTATCATGTGAACATAGATAGAGGTATAGAGAAGGGAATGTATATGGGTGTACATGAAAATGTGTGTGTGAACATGCATATCATTCTCAGATTTGACAGTGCTACCAAGGCTTCAGTGAGTGCAAACAGTAGGAAAACAGTGTGCTTGTGTGTGGGTTTAATGTGTGTACATATGTCTCAGTTCCCTGAACAGTGTATCAGTGAAACATTGAGTGTAAAGAAACAAGCCTTTCTCAGGTTTACAAAAATAGAATTTCAGTAGGAAGTGTTCTCAAGAAAAATCAGATTTGTGTGTGTTTAGGTTAATTTCCTGTGTGTCATCTAAACATGTGTGTATATTAGAGTATCAAGTGTTCCCTGGTTCACAAAACAGTGTATGCAAACAGTGTCCTGTGTGTGTGTAATGTGTGTATGTGTCATGGGCTTGTAGGTAATGTGTACAGTGACAGCAATTAGATAGGTGGATGAGTGTGTAATACACATGAGTGTGTGTATAGGTTAGCATAGGGTTAATCCCAGGTTCAGTTTCATGTTCTCAGGATTCTCAGGAATGTGTTTATCATCAATGGGCATTTGTGTGTGGGACATGTGTACATGGGAGTATATGTGACAGTAGCTTTCAGGTTTTCGTGTGTACATTAGAGTATAGGTGCCAATGTGTCCTCAGTGTCAATGTGAGAGCAAATCAGTGTGTGTTCATGTGTGACAGTCCCATGTTCTCAGGTTCACATCATCAGTTCAACTAAGCATTTAGACATAGGAAATGTAAACCATAAACTCAGTTTGCAGAAAACTGGAAAATCAAATGCCAAACCCCAAATGTAAATTCGAACACTCATATTCATGCTAAACACAAACCCTAACATGATATCTAATTGTAACAGCAACTAAATCACATTAAATTACATGATATCAATATTTAAATATAAATCGAAAATGGGGGAAACAGTGTGTTAACTCACTGATACTGGACAGTATCAGTAAAATGGGGATTGCCCATTCGAATTGAAATAACAATTAAATAGTTGGGTTAATGGTTGGTATTTAATGACTAACATGTGTACGTGTTATTCATACAGTATAGTGTCCAAAAATAGGACACGAACGTGTCCAAGAACTTACAAACACAGAACACTAGTCTGGACTCGAACAGTGTGACCCGTGCATGAGCCCTAGCTCACTCGACACGAAGCCATTGGACACGAGGCCATGGGGGTGTCGTGTCAGACATTGCCCCTCCCTCTGTGTCCAATCTCACGTGTCCACGAGCCCTACAACACCCGCACGAGCACCCGAGTAGCAGGACAGCCCGGCTGCGCGTGCGCGTGGCATGTCCACGACTCTAAAACGACACGGACAAGACACGAATCCAGCTCAGTCACAAGGAAGGTGTTAAGCCACATTAAAATACAATTTTTTATTCAAAAATAATTCAAAAACAGAGACAAAAAGCCCACTGTGGCATTACGTCGAACACCACAGCACATAGGCTAATACATGTCCGATACGGACACGTAAGGGACACGACTCCATACGAAATCTATTCCTACAGTTAGAGGACACCTAGGGCTATGCAAATATGCCAAGAAATCGGAAATCTAATGGCTAAATAGAAAGTTACCTATAGGGTGCTCCTTCTCAAGAAAACCCAAAATGAAGGTCCTCTCTAGCTAGCCCAAAGCTCTAATAGAGGCCAAAACTGAGATTCACCTCCACCAACAGTAGGAGAACAAAAATTAGATTACAATGCAAGAGATTTGAATAAAAATGGATGAGTAATGATCAAAATATGAAAGGTTGAAGGAAGAACCAAACCTTGCTCTTGAGAAATGGAAGAATGAACAAAAGAGACAAGAAATTTTGAGAGGCATTAAATAGGGGGGTATGGATCCCTAGGTGGTCGGCCCTATTTTCTAGGGTTAGGGTTTTGGGGGATCAATCAATGGTTCTCCTAACATCTAGTCAAATCAAGGGTCCAAAAGTCTAGGTTTATACACTAGTTTAAGTTGCATCCTAGTTAGCTCTAACTAACCATGACTAACCAAAATTAATCATGACTAACTAATACTAACCATGGCTAACTAAGACTAACTATGACTAATCTAGGTTAGGTCCAATCTAGGTTATGGCTAATCACAACACATGGCAACAAATTAAATAATTATTAAACCACAGCATTCCAATAAATATATTAAATTCAAATAATTTCAAAATGACAAAATACCCTCAAACTAGAAATATGGTAGTGACAGAAAATACGTATAACTGTAAACGGGAGTGACGGCGCCGCACGACGGGCCACGAGGTTGGCCGTCGTTTATACCCGTGGTAGAATGGTGCCGGTCCTCGATCGCCCGCGCGACGCCCTATCAGTTGAGTTTTCTTGAACGGGCACCCCATTATGGCCCACGCCAGCTCAGATCATGGCCATTTTTGTTAATCCTTCGACGTTGTCAGTGCCCCACACCGCGCAGGCCAGGCTCATCATCGCCTGACATTACATTTATCATGTTTAGATTATGGCAATGTAATTAATGATGATGTGATAAAGTCCTAAGGTAAAAGCAATGGATTTCCTATTGTCATGAGATGACTTGGATGAGATACGAATGCCTTAATATTTGCTCTAAATATATCTTCATGGTCATATGTTCATCAAAGGGAACATTGGTGGAACCAAATAGGTTATAATGCTATGCGTCGAGCTCATTGGTGTAGATACCACCATAACGAGATTACATGTGCTCAATTAGTTGAATGGATTCACTAAACGACCACGAACTAATGGATTAAGTTTGCTAATGTCAATAGGGATATCCTTCATATCAGAGGTACAAGTGGTCTTCGGACCCGAAACTATTACAGTATTTTATGAGTGTGCACCGACACTTTGACTATGTACTTTTAATGAACCCAAGGGTTAGGACGGTCATATTTGGGTGTGGTGAATCACTCATGAAGATAGTATATGTCCAATAAGAAATCTGTCATTCGTAGCATATGATGAGGAGAGTAATGTCATATGTGGTTCGATGTGTTACAATCGAAAAATCCTTACGCAAGGTGGTGCGTGAGTAGAGAAATTCTACTTGGCACACATAACTGTTGAACAGACAAGATCGAGGCATACAATTACTATGACAAATACGACTTTACATATTATTTGTGTCATAAATCTAGACGGAACGTATTATGATAGAAAGACTGAATTACACGGTAATTATATGGATGTGTGCTTGAGTTGATGTCGCTAAACACTCATACCATATGGGGGCCATGACAGGTTGTTACTTGTCAGTCTCAGTCAGTGGAGGTCATATGCAATGATGAGAGGATCATCATTACATTGTCAGTGCTAGCCTAGGAGTCAAGGCGATTGAGTTGGGGGCACCGAGACGATCATAAGCTCTTCTAGCACTAGCACCACATTATCAGCCTAGATCTCAGTCTCCGTAATAGATAGCACTAGTATTGTGCACATATTATGGCAAGGGAGGACACACTATATCTGAGTGCCAGAGGGAACTGTTAGTGTCTTAAATGTGGATCTTTAGGCCACATGATTAGCACATTAATTGATGCTCATCTCAGGAACGAGGCCACCATTGCCATCACCACTACATGACCCAATACCATAGGCTCAGAGGGCGCTAGCACCAGGTCCAATACTAAAAACACTGACTTCAACATAGCATCCACTACCGGCAAGGTCTCAGTACTTCAGACGGCATGTGCCCCAAAAATTTGGGCTTGCACAGAGGTAGTAGAATTTCTACCGGAGGTCTAGACGGGGTCAACAAAGGCATGGTCAGGCTTTTACCATGTCAGTAAAGGAGGCACTAGCATCAGCCAACGTGGTTGCATGTACTGTTCATGTTGCCTCATATCTAGCAGTTATATTGTTTGATTATGACGCATCGCATTCAGTGGCGGATCTACATGGGAGGCACTGGGGGCGGGGCCCCCAGTGAATTTTTTTAAAAATATTCCCGTCCCCAGTGAATTTTTTTTAAAATATATTATTATACTTATTTTTTTAAGCATTGTATCCGAACTCCTTACAATTGTGCCTCCCGTGAATTATGATCCGCTAGTGATCACATTCCTTTATATATGCATGATTCACTGCAAGAGTTGGGTTGGAGTCCGACTCACTGCCAATGAGAATAAATAAACACACTAGAAGTGGTCTCGTGGTAGTATTCGATCATGTCTAGGAACTATAATACTAGAGAGCGAGGGAAGACATGGGCTAGATATGCATATGTAATACTCTAGTACCCTATATACGGTCACGATTATACACCATGCTTGAGGGTAACTTTAGCACATATAGTCAAATCCTATTGGTAAATAAACAAAGCTACTCTCAATCCATAAAAATCACAAATGCAAGAATATCATATAAAGACACCATGACGTCCCAAAAGAAATATCAATAATGGTATAAAACTAGCATAAATAACTGAAATACTAGTCAAAGAAAGTCAAGCAGACATACGCATAAACTATATTTGTTAGACCCGTTATATTTGATGTTTTATAGGTGTATCACAATAAGACATTGGTAGGCCTCATTTACTTAGTAATCAAGCCTCACTACTTTGATATATATTATTATAAACAAACACATTATCATCAATAAAAAATTCTTCTCCATTTGTGCTTCGAGTTTAATAAGTTATACAAGTCATAACACCTCTCATAATTCTCTACCCAAAAATTTCTAGCCTCTGATCTCGATCTGAAACGAATTTTTTTACTTCCTTGTCTTGGTGTTGAGAAGAACTGGAAGCCACTGAGGAGTTAACCCCTGCAAAATTGCTTAATTTTGCACTTAAATCTCAAAAACATTGTAATCGATAAATATCATTATGTTATGCAACTTCATTATGAGTTTGAAGGGTCTCATGGTCTCACTAATTGCAGGAGACATTGTTGGAAAAGTGAATGTATATTTGGAATAATAATAATAATAATAATTGTTTTCTTACAGCGAATATATTTAACGAATCTATCGAAAAGGAGTGTCATTTCCATCGTGTCTTTTTATTATTTATAAAAGTGTAAGTGTTTGAAGCATTGAGTGAACTAATTCATCCATCTAATATTAAATCTAAGAGAGAGAGGGACTACCAACATTGTTTCGTCGAGTTCTTACGGTGTGAAGTGCTGCTACCGGAGGAGAACAACCGTTGTATCCTGGAAGACTAATCGTCATTA
This sequence comes from Iris pallida, assembly GCA_029216955.1. Classification (NCBI taxonomy): domain Eukaryota; kingdom Viridiplantae; phylum Streptophyta; class Magnoliopsida; order Asparagales; family Iridaceae; genus Iris; species Iris pallida. Next base: position 10,531,186 of record JANAVB010010792.1, read on the forward strand.
AAATCGTAAGCACCAGTACAGAGCGAATATTGTCTTACGGACATTGAACCAAGTTCAAACCTCAGCCTTTGTTAGATTATTATTTTATATTTTAATTTCAGAGTCTAAATACAGAGTTGAAAAGTCATACTAACAGACATGTCTCAAAATGCTTGCATCTTCCTCTTGACAAGACGTCATCCTAAACTTGGTCAATTATTGCTTTTGATGTCCGAAATCAACCTCTTATTCTCGAGGTCCTTCCAACAACAGTCTCGATTCAAAAGAAGGATCATTTACCTCATGATCGTCCCACGAGGCCACCAAAGTAAGGTTCACCGATCGCCATCCACACTTTTTTTGTTACGTCTACCATATCACAAAGTCTCATCGTGTGTAGCCACAAACCCATCTAAATATTCCTTCTTCTACATGTCACATTGATTGTCAATCAGATTGCACAAAACCTTAGATTCGGTAGTATTTTTCTTGGATTTCCAATTCATGTTTTTCACTTTTGGTACTTTCTCCTCGGATTTCCAATTCATGTGTTTCTCATCATATGACTTTTGACCCGTCCATACATACAATTTGTTATCTCGTTTCGCCAATATTCATTCATACTGCTAAAACGTATCCACTCCTCTTGCAACAACTCATTGTGGCGACAATACACCAACTTATCATCCCTCTAGTTGCCTAACGCTCTTTTATTCTTTTCTTTTCTAAACTCACCCCAGCGTTTGGTTTGTGGAATTAGGATCTTGAAGTCATTTATTTCGTGTCTTTGGATGTCAAAGGAAAGAAGCACGGAAATAAAATAATTTTCAAAGGAAAAAAAAATGGTTCTCCAATCTACCCTAAGGATTCACTTTCTCATCCCAAGAATTTACTTTCCCTCCAGATTTTTCTGACATTTTTAAACAACACAAAAAATTTTTTTATAGAAATTACAATTTTTCAAAGAAAAGTGCAAATATTTAATTTAATTTTATTTCTTTTTTGCGGAAGCCTCGTTTGGTTCGCAAATCAATTACTTGGGTGAAAACGTCATTCATTTTATGCCAAAAGAAATAAGTAAGAAAGGAAATCGATTACCAAGAGGAAGAAAAATAGTTCCCTCCACCCACCCAAGGATTCACTTTCCCCATCTAGGGATTCACTTTCCTCTCAATTTCATTGACCTTTTCAAACACTGAAAAAAAAATGATTGAATTCTAATTTTTCAAAGTAAAGGAAAGTGCAAAGATTCTCATCCATTTCTACTAATATAAGGGGGGGTTTCAAAACGGCTTAAGATTGAGCCGTCTAAGCCGTGTGTATTTCATCAAGCATTTCGTTTTAAAATTTATAATTTTTTTAAAGTGGTGTAACACTGTAGTTATTTTTTCACGTAGTTTAAAATAAAATTAAAACCTAAAATCCTTCTAACTGCATGAATATGTATAAATACTAAAATATTTATAATTTAAATTATATTTAAACTAACTACATGATATTATCTAACTAAACACATATTCAAAAGTTTTAAAATATATTTATAATAATTCATAACTAAACTATATTCAAATTATATTTAAAATATTTTAACATAATCTAAATTTTTATATTTCAATCATATTGTAGGTTTTTTCTTTCTATTTTTAGCGTGCAACGCAAGTGTAACTAGTGTCTATAATGTGCGACCTACATTTCCGAAATCCTCCTGAACCAAACCAACAAGGAAAAGGAAATCGCTATTTAGCCCAGACAAATTGGGCTAACATTTTAGGCCCACCCGATTTGTTTCTTACCAAGTCCCATGGGCTGAAACCCGACCCAATAAGAAATTAGGGTTCGTCTGCAACTCTAATTCTAAACCCTAACCCTATAAATACCAATACAACACCCCCCCTCTCCCCAATCCTCATTAATTTCTACAGCCGCTCGAAGAAGAAGAAGAAGAAAAAAATCGCAGCGGAACGATGAGGGCCAAGGTGAAATCACTCTCGATGCAAATTTACGAAATCTATGATGAATTTTTTTTTCCTGTAGAAAACCGATTGATACTTTCTAGGGTTTCGTTAAGGTGTTCTTCATATTCTATGCTAAAAATGGCAACTTTTGAGAAAGTTGCCTTCTTTAATTGAGCAACTGTATGATTTAGTCAATTTTGCTGACGAAATTTGTCAGTACAGTTGTTATTGAACTAATTTGGAAAATTTGTCAATACAGTTGTTGTAATTGAACTGATTGGTTAAAGGTGAAATCACTCTCGATGCAAATTTATGAAATCTATGTTGAATTTTTTTTTTTCTGTACAAAATCGTTTGATCTATAGGGTTTCGTTAACGTGTTCTTCACATCCTACAATGCTAAAAACAACGCTCCTACGTTGCCTGCCGCTAGGGGGTTGCCACACCGGCCCGCGGCCACGTGGCGTGCCATTGGCCCCCTGGCCCGGGGTGGGCCTGTGCTAGCATTGGGTGCAGTGTCTGGCCACCACGTGGGCGCTGGACCCCTGGCCCGTGGTGGGCCTGTGCTAGCAGGGGGGGGGGGGGGGCAATGTTTGGCCGCCATGTGGGTGCGGGCTAGCGCTGTCATTAGTGGCGGAGCATAAGCTGGGCTGTCCCGGGCTGTAGTCCGGACTTGAAACCAAATAAATATCAGGATTTACGAAGTTTACTACCACATTGCTAGTTGCAGCCTATTTGGTTGACTGGGTATTTGTAGCAAAGGTAGATGGTTCGATTTTTGTGTTAGTTGTGTAAATTTTGTAGCTCTTTATTTTATTTCTTGAGTTATCATATGAAATTATTTTTTCATTCTTTCTCTTAGCCCCCTAACAAAATTTTCTGGCTCTGCCCTTGGCTGTCACCCCCAACGGCGGGCCAAATATCATTTTTTGCTAAAAATGGTTTCTTTTGAAGAAAGTTGGCTTTAACTGTATGATCTAGTCAATTTTGCTGAGGAAATTTGTTGATACAGTTGCTTTTGTTGAACTAATTGGGAAGATTAATTAGTAATAAGAATTTATGTGATCTTGGATTGAAGCCAACCAATTAATCGTCATCTTTGTTGCAAAGATTCGAGAATATATCAGATCGAGCTTTAGAATATATGTAATGGAACTGCAGATTGTTGTTGGTATCTGCCTAATATTATAGTTTACGTGGGGGTCAAGGGTGGAGCCAGAAAATTTGTTTGGGGGTGTAAGAGAAAGAATGAAAAAATTTCATGACAACTCAAAAAATAAAATAAAGAACTACAAAATTTACACAACCAACACAGGAATCGAACCATCTACCTTCGCTACAAATGTCCAACCACTCAACCAACTAGGCTGCAACTGGCATACTTAGTAGCTCTTGGTATTTATTTGGTTTCAAGTCTGGGCTACAGTCCAGCTTATGCTCTGCCACTGGTGGGAGTAGAATGCCCATGTCGAGGCTCTATGGTTAGAGTTGAAGACTTTTGATGGTTTTTGTCAGATCGGCAAATCTCATTATCTGATAAATCATCCCCGATCGACAAATAGGATGTCCCGTTGCTGTACAAGATTCACATTTTTAGGGGGTATTCTTTTTTCACTTATAAGTGAACTTCACTTATTCTGTTTGGGACCTCATTTATAACTGAATTTTGTCCCTCGTGTTCGTTTTTTCGCACTTATAAGTGTTTTTCACTTACATGGACGAAATATATTTTTCACTTATAAGCAGCTTCATATTCGTAAGTAATTTTTTTCACTTATTGGATATCTATGTACTTGTTGCATCCGAAAAGTCTATTTTGTCCTTGTACAAACTTAAAAATTCCTTCACTTGTCCACATTCTAATAGAAATTTTTTCTATATAAACCTAGTCACCTCTTCCTCTCCTTTTCCCTTCCTAACAACCAAGAATCTTCTCTCTTTTCCGTCAAAAACAACCCCAATATTTGTCCCAAAAACAGCCTTCAATTATGGAACACATTATATTTGTATTTGTGTTGAACTAAACATTTTAATATTTGTAGTACAATATTTTGGCCTACATATTTTTGGATTGTCAATCTATTATCCATATTTTATATGAGAGGGCAAAATGGCAAAATAGCACTTATAAGTGCAAAAAAAAGAACATCAAAATTACTTATAAGTGGGAAAAAGAATCACTTACAAGTGGAAAAATAAACAGGTTTTATGAGGGCATTTATAACTAAAATGGAGCAAGTGGCACTTATAAGTGACTCTCACTTATAGGTGAAAAAAAGAACACCCCCTTAGACAAAGATCCAATAAGAAGCACAAGACGCTCCAAAAAAAAAATCTCTCGTTTTGGACTTGTAACGGGCCCTCCACCGATGCGTTTCAGACACTCTATGGACACGGCAAAATAGGTGCCGTGTCCATGTTTGCCATGTCCATACTGTGTCGTGTCATATACCGTGTCCCTGCAATGTAGGTTTTAAGTTGATTACCAAGAATATTATTAGGAATGGACTCTCCAACTTACAGTTCCTCAGCGTCTAACAGTTTTTATTTATTTATTTTGAATTTGTTTATGCCTGTCACTCCCCGAACCACGGGCACGTCATGAAGGACCCGTGTAACGGTCCTGTGTCACTCGTCGCATTTGGTTAAGCTTGCCAAAATGTTTAAGGTGGATGTACCTAAATTCTGGCATACATACCGATCAAACATCTTATATCCATTGTACGACCAAATTTTGGGGTTTCATCGATGAGACCCAATCATGAGTGATGTTCTGGTTGGCCCGTTGGTCTGAGCAGACAATTCTAAGGTTGTGTTTGATTAGTAAGAGAGTTGAGGGAAAAGGAAGGAAACAGAGAATCATTTTGATTTTCTTATTTATGATTAAATTGTAAGTATCATAGTATCAACTGTGTAAAATGAAAGGGTATATTTTCTACCCATCCTAGCTATTACATGACAGAAATTACTGAGAGTAAAACTATGCAATAGATACATCCTCAAAACTATGCATGGACAAATAGACTTGAAATGACATGACAATAAGATATTTGTTTGATTGAGGCTAGAATAAATTTTGTAAAAAACATGTTACTGGACAATGGAATCTAGAACTGAGGAGTCACTTGAGCAAAATATCATTTAGTACACAAAAATAGTTGGTTTGTTTAAAAAAACTTACAATGAAACTTCTGTCAGAATGTTTTCCTCTTCGGCTTGGTGAGTCTTTGGGTTGGTGATGGTGATTTAGTCGATGATAATTGAAATTTGTAGAACTCTGAAACAAACTGTCAGTTGTGAGGGATGATTGAATTGCTTTCATTCATTGCGCTTTCTTCTCTCTCTGAAATGTTAAATTAAAGAGTGATTGATAACGTGCATCAGAATGTTTTCCTCTTCGGCTTGGTGAGTCTTTGGGTTGGTGATGGTGATTTAGTCGATGATAATTGAAATTTGTAGAACTCTGAAACAAACTGTCAGTTGTGAGGGATGATTGAATTGCTTTTATTCATTGCGCTTTCTTCTCTCTCTGAAATATTAAATTAAAGAGTGATTGATAACGTGCATCAGTTTGTAGAAGCTTGTAAGCTGTACCTCAAATGTGTGTGTAAAGTGTAAACCTTTTGCTTGTGGGAGCATAGATGCAGCAAATTCTCCTGAATTGATTTACATAATTATATCTTTAAGCACTATTGTGGGGTGATGTATTTATTTCTTATCCCTAAAATTTATGGTCCAAGTGATTTATCCCTTCCAATGTAATAAATTTATTAGAACCAGTTAATAAATGTAACAAACTGGATTTGCCAGTTTTTACTTCGTTACTATTTTCTTTTATAATTGAATTGTCTTGCATAGTTTGCTATAGAATGCCATGCAATTTCCATTACAAGTTGTTCAGTTATTCTTGAAGTACATTGATGTTTTAACACAGCAATTTTCTCTTAACATTTTTCATTTACAACGCATTGTTTTTTTACATCAAACATTCTACTTATTTAAATGGTTTCCATAATTTTTTCAGTGGAAGAAGAAGCGTATGAGGAGGCTCAAGAGGAAGCGCCGAAAGATGAGGCAGAGATCCAAGTAGTTTGATCTTGAGCGCGGCTTTCTACCTCTTGTCATCTAAGTTCGGATGGATCTAGATCCCTACCTGTTTTGATGGGGGGTGGGGGGTGGCGGCGATGGAGGAAGGCAGTGGTCTGTTTTAATTATATAATGCAGCTTAGGAATTAAAAACTAGAACTCATCTGGTTGTGTGCTCTGACTTTCTAGACTTTATGAAGTTTAAATTTGTAGACGACTTATTATTAAATGTTTGTTTTGGAAAAATCTGATTCTGCATTGTGTTTGCTGATATCTGTTATATGCATATTCAATCTTGTGCAAGGGCTAATGATCCTATTGGCTGTGTTTCACACATTATCAAATCTCTTTCTTAGAGTTTGGTTGTGCAACTTGCAGGTGGCTTGAGTGGTAATATTTTAGGACTATTGCTATGTTCTTGTTTTTTAGAAGAGCATGTTGGAGGCAGCATTTTTTAGTACCTGCTCAATTTATTGCTTGGCCTTCAAACCAAACTTCAACATTGTACTATTGGTGCTGGTCTTCTACAGCAACGACCATCGGCCAAAATGATCTACAAGCTTAATTAGGTCTGTTTGCAGCTTCTGCTTTCATATGATGTTATGATCTACAAGCTGATGTTATGACACGAAAATTAATTGTGATTGTGAGCTGTTGATTTCATATTGAAGTTAGATATTTATGTTGCCGTAGTGATGAAGAGAATCAGAAACATAGTTAAATCAGTAACAGGTTTTGAGGTTTACTGACGCTTGCTATAGGTTCTGCATAAAAAGAAATTAAAGCTCCACAATTTGAGAGGTTAAAATTGTAGTTGTAAGAGGATCCTCAGTGGTGGAGAGACTCCAAATACATACTTCAAATAATATTTTTCCTCCCTCTTTTTTATCTTTATTTTTCTTCTTTGTTTGGTGAAAAATGATTAATATTTGTGAGCCCAAAAATTAATGTAGAGGAGCTACAACCCTTCAAATCTAAAGTAACTATTAGCTTTCTAGCAATTTTCAAGTATGGTCAAGTGTCCATTACAGTTATCAAGTGCTACAAAATTTGACTAAAATTAAAAATGTAGTACTTGAAATATCTTCCACTGTGATGCTTTAAGAAGGAATTGGATTAGAGTATTGGGAAATTGTGGGATTACTAGCTCTTAGTAACTTGTATTATTCTCTATTGAAATGGCCTAGATAGTGGATGAACTACGCATGGATGCAGATGAAGCCATCATAGATAGTTTTGTCCTAGTGTGCCTAATTCGAAATGCTAAAAGCCTGACAATAGTACAGAAGCTAACGGCGGTTGAATGATGTGTTCTCAAAGTGCTATAAGATTTGGAAATATGATCAACAGCAAGCAGAGCAGAAAATTGAGACATCAAAGGTAAATTCTAAAGGTACTCCACATTTTACTATAGCGCAGCCCATTATGACAGTTTATCTTAATATTATTCTTTGGGACTGCCAATTTAATATTTAAATTCTTTAGGACTGAGCTGCGTGTCCGGGAGTAAAATGTGAAATGTCTTTAGAATTTATCCTTTAGGTGAACAAATTGGCAATGGACTATCCAACTGATGCTATTTGATCACTGAAACTCCTTGATCGGAAAGGTAATTCTTCTACTTTGGTATTTTTCATTTTTTATTTTGTTCATCAGGACAAAGGCTTTCTTTTTGGGAGTATTATTTGCATTTGAAAATTTGAAACTGATAATATAACCATTACATTATCATGACCATCTCATCATAAACATCGGAAACTACAAAAAGTGAGATCTCCAAAGAGTAACCTCTTGGAAACCTCGTATCAAGTAACTTGTGTGCTTACTGCTAGAAATTGAAGTTCGTGCATACAGAGTAAATAGTTCTGAACATAGCTAATTAATATTTGCTTAGACTAGTTTTTACTATATTCACCAAAAATATCGAGATCAAAATTTCTATAATTTCAAAATTGAAACTACATATGACAAAATTTCCGTAAAAACATAACGACATTAGAACTCTGATCACTCCGTCTTCCTTCGGACATATCTTCCAACTTCCGTGCTTGTGCGTATAAAAATACCAACCCCATTTCGGTCACCACAAACAATATGCTACATGGGCCAAGAGAACTGAGCTAATCTGAACAGCACATGAGAAATATACAGAAAAAGTCCGCGGCCTAGAATATGGCACACAAGGAACTTCAATTGAAGACACTCTTGTATAGCAACAACTTCGGAAACACTGATAAATCAGTTCATCACTCTGCACTGGGTCTCTTTTCTAGTAATGATGTAAAAAATACTGAGCAGAGTTTTGTGAGGGGTGGAAGAACATGGGATGACCCACTGAATATAGTCTCCCAAGGTCTTTCTGAAGGAACAAATGGAATTTCTGCAATCTGCTTCCTCTTTTTATCGAATTCATGAAGCTCCCCATATAGTGAAGCATATCCGGTGTGTGCTGTACAAGAAAGACAAATTTTAGTAGACCTCTTTTGGTTATATGACTACAAGTGGATCCAGTTGAGAGATTAATATAGAAGAATACACCAGACCCATTCATACCGACTGCAAACAGAGCCTCAGTAACAGATTTACAGCATCGATTATACCAATGCATATTATCAATTTTGAAAGTCTGTCAAATGGTTAAGAAACGGATGGTTCACAATAACAAATGACTAGGTCCATCGCGTGATCCATATTCATCGAGAATCCTAGTGTTTCCACCATAAAACAATGTGAATGAGATTTTGTTCATGTAATCAACAAAAACAGACTTTCCTTTCAAGCTTTTGTGGGTGAATCAGTGGTGGCTATTGAATGATTCCTTTAAGCTATCTGTGGTTACAATTACATGCGCGTTGTCAAAACTTGGAACCAGCAATCAGAGAAGATAGCACATCAAGTTCATTACAGATTGAAGTGTGGATTCTTGATGAATTCCCAGTACCACTGATGTCTAGACCACCAGCTCTTAGCTGATTCATTATGATGCCTGTTGGTTACCTAATGCAGTGCCCAGGCCTGGGCAGGAATCTCAGCACAGCTAGAATAGATAGTTTTTGCTACCAGCGATGTCTAGGGCCTAGGCCATGATTACATCATAAACCGAATATAGAAATCAAATTGAATTGGTACACGGTTAATTGAATCTCAAGCTTGGGATTCTTTAATGTTTCTTTCAGGATTCCTTAATGTTTCTTTCAGGATTACTAACAATAATCTAGCAAGAAGATAGTACTTGCCCCAAAATTACAAGTGTATTACGTGGGATGCCTTGATAATGACTAACCATCAATTGAATAACTAATAATGTGTGCCAAATGTTTGTGTTGGGGAATGATCACATCATAAACCAAAACTAGAAAGAAAGAATGAATTTGAACCATCAATTGGTAGCTAATAAAATAGTCAACCAAGTATTTCACTAAAGCTGGTGGCCAGAACATGTTGGGTAGATCAAACAAATAACCAACATAACGTTGGGCACTTGAAGGTTAGTGAACCAAGTCAAAAGCTCAAAAGGAAAAACGGAAGATTAAGGTATGTGTAATGGGATTTTTCCCTCAACCTTTCAAATTGTATTGAGGATGTTATAAATTATCTGGAATTAAGACACTAAACCTACTAAAAATGGTTGGAGGCTCGATCTAGTCAAGACAGGTATGTGTAGTGGGATTTTTTCCCTCAACCTTTCAAATTGTATTGCCTAGAGGATGTTATAAATTATCTGGAATTAAGACACTAAACCTACTAAAAATGGTTGGAGGCTCGATCTAGTCAAGATAGGTGATAACTGAATATCCAGGGTAGAAACACATGCATGCCACAGGTTAAAATTTTCAGTCTTTAGCTTAGAATAGGGATCCAATGGACCGAGCTACAATTGCATAGACTGACCGACAAGCCATTTCAGTATGAAGAACACGGGATGGTCCATTGACTATAGTCATCCAATGGCCCAGCTAAAAATTGCCTATACCATCTAACCAAGACAATCAGTCGAACATTGGATGGTCTACTGAATAGTCCAATATCTTTCTAAGGACAAAGGGAATCTCTGGCATCTGGTCCACCTTTGATCATTCAGGAAGTTGTCCAAAATATTGTTGCATGTGCACAAACAAAGGAACAAAAAGAAGTAAATTGTCTATAACAATTTAATGATACAATTGATCTACATGACGTGATCCTATCAAATGATTGGATCCAAGTCTCATATATACACATTGTTCGTGGGCCTAGCTTCCTGAGAAACAACATCAATATCATATTCTACAAGCTCCTGAAATGTGCAGAAATATACATACGTCGAATGATGAATTCTTATTCTTTCAAGTGCTCATAAGATGGATCACCCCCAACAATAGTAGAGTAATTTATGAGCCATGCCCACAACTAAAACAACCCAATTTTTGACATTGTTAACAGAATGCAACAACAATAAAGACTTCATCACAAAAATCTTGGAGCAAACAAACTGATTGATGCCATATATATCCAATCCCAGAACTTTTATGTTGGTCAGGGCCCTCTAACCCTTCATAGAGGCTCAGTCCCACACCCAAAAAACATTGTAGTTCTTCCAAACTTAAGACATGCAGAAAGTGAGACAATAATTATTTGGGCTAGAATGGCCTTAGTTAGATGGCAAGCAGTTAAGGTTAGATGGAACATGCAATTGCAGTTTGGTCCATTGGATCCCTAGACTAAGCTAAAATCTCCATCAAATATCACCCTAGAGATCTGTGCTATGCAGGTCTTCCAATCAGGTGATTCAGTTGCTACCTGTATCAGTACAACTATCAGAGTTGGCTCGTCCGGACCCTTGTCCAATCCAGTCGCATATCAAGGGTATTTGTTGAAGTTCGAACCAAGAGATTAGTTGGGAAATAAATTTCTTAGCTAATTACAAATTACCAGTAAGCAGCAATGACCATATGACCATACCGGATGAACGCTTTACAGATTAATAATTTGTGGCAGTCTGCTATTACAAACCATATTAAAATATGGGAACTGTAATTACCCACATTTAGCTGAGGCCAACTTTTTTGTTATAATAACTTTGGAGACCTAAATATCCAATTCAGATATACCCCCGTCGTTTAGAACCAATATAACTGAAGCCAAATCCTCCCAGCAGGACCTAAAGTCATCCTGAGATATGACTGAAGATGCTCCTTTGTTGCGAATCATAAATTAATAATTACTGATATATAATTCATATACATGTAAAAGCACATTCATGCCCATGTACAAAGGTGTGCATGCCCATTTACGGTGCATTGGGTACAAGGGAATTTTTTTAAAGTTCCCGGGAATATAAGGATAGAAAAATCATCATTACTTTTGGTTTGTGTAATCATTTATCCCCCCAAGGTAGTCAAAGGTGGAAGGCGTACTCGAGGCACAAAGGGTCCATATCGCCCGAGGCGCAAGACGCACTTAAGGCGTGCGCCCGAACGAAACGAGGCGCAAAAATAATAAATAATAAAAATATACATACGTAAATAAATAAATTAGTAATGTAAGAAATAAACCAAATAACATATTAAAACCAACAAAATTAGGTTAAAATAACCAAGTGAACTAGCAGAGCAGTAGCAGTCAACAGAACTAAAAAGAATTTGTATTCTCCCTACCACATTTTTAGTAAATTTTAATTTTTCTATTTCAATTGTAACCAACTTTGGCAACCGTGTAAATGGGTCTCTCCCTCCCACTTGTATGAGGTTAGGATTATTTTCATGCCTCAAAGTTTTTGTATATATATAAAGTAAAACATAAGGCACGCCTAGGCGCGCGTTTTCTTGGTTGCGCCTTGCTGAAAGGCGCACCTTCGGTGCTCCCGGAGAAAGACGCCTCGCCTAGTGAGGGGCGATGCGCAGCTGCTGCACCTTTCTGCAAGGCGCAACCGAGGTGTGCCTTTGACTACCATGTTTCCCCCCGACTTTGAATGTCTGGGAATACAAATTCCCCACAAATGTGGGAAACATATTCCCCCAGAAATAGGTAGACATTTTAATTTCCCATGGGGAATAAAATTATCGTCTTATCTGGTTCAGGTTGGAGTCCACTCAATTAGATTTGCGTCGGGTTGGGTCAGGGTCAGTCAGGTTCTGATCGGGATTAGTCGGGTTCCATTTGGGCAGGTCTGGGTCCCAAGCGAGTCTGGATCAGGTCAGTCTGGTTTGGGTCGATTCGGGTTAACAGGTCAGGATTGAGTACGTGTTAGTGGGTTCGGGTATGGTTAACAGGGTCGGGTCCGTGTTAGCGGGTTCAGATATGGGTCAGCAAGGTCGCCTCCAGGTTAGCAGGTCCTTGTCTAAATCAGCAAAAGAAAACCTTTTAAAAAACGAGATTGGGTAGTTTACAAAGCTCATCTATCACGATGATATCCTTTTTGTTAGGTAGGTCAGGTAAAGGTTAGCGGGTTAATGTCACGATAACATTAGTTAACTAACCTATATAATAATATGAAACGTTAAATAATATTTGTGACTTGAACTTGTGTCTCCTGAATAAAAGCTATTCCCTTTACCAGCAAGACTACAAGAAGTACTAATATAGGTTTAAGTCACTAAAAAATAACTTATAATAAACCAAGAATGTTACATTCTTGCACATGAAAAATATACTTCCGGGAATATTTTATATCATACGGAACATGGAAATATAGATTTCCAAAGAATTTAATGCCAGAAAGTTTAATCCCTAGTAATATAGAATTTCCGGCAATATTGCAATCCGCGTCCAAAATGCAAGCTTAAGTGAAAGCCCAAATACCCAACATACAAATACATAACCAGACTCAAACAAACAAGAGAAACAGTGACAGCCAGTCGCACACACGTGCAGTGTGCATGCTCGCAAGATGCGAGCAAATATAAGCATACTGCATGCACACAGCTGGATAGCAAATAGAATCGTTATAATATGCAGGAAAGAGAACACTGAATGCAGATACTGTAAAATAAGTAACAAAAAAAGCTAGTTATTAATGGTATCAACAAAAATCAATGTTACAACAGAATGATAATACTGTTCGAACCTGGTTCTTCAGCAGAGGGATGTCCGTCACGAATATTTCTGCTAATATGATTTTCGTTGCTATTGTGTGGGTCAAAGACAATGTATTCATGATCAGCGTTTATGTACACCAGTAAGGAGCTGCCATTTTCTTCTGCAGCCTTTGCCTGATTCTGAAGATACGTATTACGATGTAGGAAAGAGATGCCACCTCCCTTTGCCTGATTACATGTGAATAACCATCAAAATGACAGAGGTATAAACTTAAAAAAGACATATCTAGACTAATGGTGCTAATGAAAGAAAGTCAAAAAGAACTAGGACTGCAAACTGTAGATCAACCAAACTTGTATGAGTGGGTCATGATAAGGTTTAAGGCAATGGGTGAACTTCGACTTGCCAATCCATTAATGTTCAGAACTGGTTGAATTCAGACCACGCTCATGCACATATTTGTGCATATGTCCAGATATAGATATACTATTTTGTAAAACTTATGTCCACTTCCAAGTTCCAACTGATGCTAGATAAAAATGCCCAATCCTTGCCTAAATTCATGAGACGAAACAACCTTCATGAGCTTGAATTTATATCGTCGAATGTGGAAATATGGCCAAAATTCATCAGAAGAAAGAAAAGAGGAAATATTGCCCAAATCCATCAGGAGAAAGATACATATAGGTGCATGTTAAAGGAAGTGTTTCGGGGAGGGGTGCTAAAGAAGAATAGTGTGGCTAAGCTAACATGATAGCTACTTTAACAGTGTAAGTGATTATTTCACAGATTCTACGCAAGATCCATAAGTATAACAAGATCGTGAATAAAATAGTCTTTTGATTAAGTGGGATTCTCTCTATGAACTTAAAAGGCATAAGACAAGTCTGTGTTGAATATGACTATTAAATTCAAAGACATTGTTACGCAGAGAAAATAATAGTATGGACCAAACAGACCTTTTTCGCCAACCATGTGCCCGCAGGAATTGGTTGTTTCACGTCAAATAATAAAATAATCCCATCTTGGTCTCTGGCAGCTTGATCCGATAAATTAGATATAGCTAGGATAGCGAACTGAGATCCATCTTCCGTACAAGATACAGCTATAACAACATGAACCAACATTAAATTACTAAAAGATTGTGAGGTGTCAAATGAAGAAGCTATAATGACAAATCCCACAATTTAATCTTCCTTCAATTGCTTATTTCAGTCTTATGAATAGACATTTCTAAAGGAGAAGTAAACAAAAATACTGTATACCTTCTACACAAAGTTTATAAGACCAACAAACAGACAGCTTTGAAAGGTCCCAAAGAGCTAGCTGTGGATTTGAACCCTGAGACACTGTTACAAAATACTCCGTCTTGCCAACAAAAGAAATGCTAGTAATTGGCTGCCAAAGGAAAAAAGAAAAAAATGATCTTATATCTCATGATTTGGTATAAGGCCTTCATTAGTAACTTTAAGAAATAAGAGATTGGCATGTTAAAGATCACCGTGAGTGTATCACTGGTGACAGCTATAAGGGCATTCTTGTCAGGGTCCCACAACGTAACAAAAGTCTCTGCTGCAACAGCTAGAACAGAACCATCAGCAGAAAAGGCAGCTGCAGTCATAGGCATTTTCCTGTATGTTCAAACTTTTTTATCAATAGATAACTACAATATCTATGTGATGATAATTGACCTTTCATCATTAAGAACGAAATTTGAAGGCCTGCAAGTGTGGAAAATTAAAGTCTTCGTATTATGTTGTAATTATTGATCCAAAAAAATAACCGACATTTTGCTCAGGTAAACAAAAGACACGTGCATGAAAGCAGAAACTAAAAGAACATAGGAGCCATTTATCTTTGCTAGCATTTTAAACCTAAACTATGCCCACAACAGAACATATTGTAATATAACCAAGGACAATGGTCTAAAAATATCTTCTAAGTCCAGAAAGCACACAATATAATGCATAAAGTTAAGTAGACACCAATGTCCGCCTAACTTTTATGGGCAGGCCCTCCCATGCTCATAGCAACCATGGCTGGGAAGTTGGCAGCAACATAAAGGGTTGACGATAGGTCGGCGACCGGTCATGAATTCAAATCTTTTATGGAGATTTTATGCTTCATAGCTGACCCCATTCTGATAGAGAAGGCATGGATGACGATGATGATGAGATTAGACACCGATTTGTTATAACATTACACTAATATGCTAGAAAGTGTAAACATATGATTAACATGGTAACTAAATGAGAGGTGAAACAGAAACACAAAAGCATGGTTGTCACAGTATGATGCACAACAGGAATTGATATGAATAAAGTATCTCCACTGTGCAATACATTGGCAGTGAAATATATAACCAAATACATAATGTACATTTTTGATAAACTGAGGATCATGGTAATAGTAATTGGGTCTATTAAGGTATCAAACACTGCTACTGGCTGGACGGAAACAAAGTTGCCAACCTTTAGTGGGTATTTGGAAAATCACATACATGAACTATGTTAAGCAAAATTTAGAAGTGAAATATTGTGGCTTATAGACATTCCCTACAAGGATTACTCTAATAAGTAAAAAGTAAGATGTCATGGAATGCTATACAGCATGGCTACAGCCTAGAAAATTAGGTATATTATATCATCATGGGGCCTGCTACAGCCTACAGTGTTAAATTTGTATAGCTCATATGGAGTATACCACATAGCAATGTTGAAATATGGATACAAGTCTTCATAATATTGGTGTGTATGCTTATCCGCATATGAAGGTGCTATATGATATTACAATAACTCTGGTTCATATTCAGAAGGATCAGTTGCAGGGTGAACAAGTTAGAAAAAAAGAAGCAGCAGCTATTCATATCCTTGTTGCAAGGTTAATACCCAATAGCTGCTTATCTGAACTTTTGCCCTACCTATTTTATACTCAACCTTGTGTTTGAAGGTGCTGCTACTTCAGAAAGAAAATAACAGCTGTCCACAACCTATGCTTAATACATGCCTTAGTATGTTGTGTCCACATTTAGTAGCTGAAAATTATATTGTCATATCCACGAATTGTTTTGAAGCTACAAATGTTGGAGTTTTGTTCAATGGACTAGTTTCATAAAATGATGGATCTGGGGATACATAATATGCCCCCAAATATACGGAGAGTTTATTCCTTGATTAGAACCCATATCCTCCAGGAACAGGGTGCAAGCACCAATTTTTTATCGTGGGTCCAAACAAGGCCCTCTTCATTTACAAAATGAAGCATATGCATAAACATATATAGTTCCTCAGCTGTTTGTTAGCCACAGGTTCCTCAGCTGTTTGTTAGATAGTTATACTATAGTAGTTGGGATTATTCATGGTCTCTTGTTCCCGCTTGCACGCTTCCGCTTGCATCAATATGATTAAAAGCATAAAACAATCAACCATCACAGTTGAGTATGTAAATTGCATGGGATTGTTCTTACAATGAGATTACCGCTTTTCTCATGTTATGAAAATGTATCTGACGTATCAACAAATCTTCATGGTATCTAATGATTAAATGGAAGGTAGAGTCCTACCAAACTAGCTAAAGAGAAGAGAAATACATACTTGTATGAACCAACAGACTGGCATCTCCATCCAGATTTCTCATGCGCTTGACCTTTTCGATCTTTGGGTTGAATGGAGCCATAATGGACCCAAACCTACAAAATGTAAAACAAATAGAGAATGTACACATATACATTAACATCAAAAAAAAAAAGATGACATGGGGAAGTACTAAAGCTATCCTTTACCTTGAATTCACCACCAAAGGAAGAGGTTACAGCCATGGCATGGCCAGGTCGGAATGCAAGAGAAGAAATTGCGCTATCACTAAACACAACAGAAAAGACAAGTTAGCTCTAGAAATCTATTTATACAAACGTCATCTAAATTGAGCTATATCAGAAAGCCAACCTTGTCACCCAAGAAAACTAATTTCATGGTAGGAACTAAAAAGAAATGTTTCAAAAGAGAACTAGAGATCATGAAATTAAAAAAACAAGGAATTTTGCAAGGAGCTTGAAATGGATGTCTCTATGAGCTTATACATTTCAGACGCACACCTCGATTATTTGGAATGTATCATCCTCTACTATAAGATTTCTTCTGACATATTATATTAGATATGATGTAGCAAGGCATTATTATTAAAATATATCTTATCAATAGGGCTGTTATATAGATCCGACAACCCGAATCTGGCCCTTGAACCCACCCCATTTTACTGGGACCTGGTTTTGGTCCTCAAAGCAGGTAGTATGGTCCCATAAATCCTATACCACTAGGATCTGGACCTGAGCCTCCAATACAAAAAAATAGAGATAAAGTATACTAATAATTGCAATATATTTTAATAGATTGTAGTGAAATAACCTAGAGTCAATATGAATCTAATGGTGAACAGATAGGTAAGATCTCTCATCTCTATGTACATGACCCGGGCCCGATCCGGGCTGAGAGCTTATATGGGTAGGGCTCGAGTCCAAAACATAGACCAGTACGAGCTACGGATAGGAGTCTAGCACTGTTGGACCCGGCCCAACCCAATAGCGGCCCTTCTTATCAATGAATGTCCTCGTCTCGTGAAGACTGTACAATAATTCATGTATGTGAAAATTACAAGGTGCAAATTACAAGGATCGGAATAAAGAAGCCATCATCCACGAGGTGTAAAGATTAGTGTAAAACCCACAATTTGGTTTTTATTAATAAATGGGTTTTATAATAATTATTGGCTAGTAATTATAGAATAGTGTTTATTAGCACAGTTATTATTATTATTATTATTATTAGTATATATATAGTTAGAAATATGGGAAATAATTTTTAGTTTTATAAAGTTTTATTGATTATTGATTGTATTTATTAGGTTATTAATTGTTTGACCTTTAACTAGTTTAATCTAGACCTGTTAGCTTAAGCCCATAACTTGAGCCCGTTACCTATTGGTTCAACCCTTTAACCAAACCCTTTAACCCAAACCCATTTAACTAAATCCTACCCGTTCAAACCCACTATCCCAGTCACCCGACTAGCCCGCTCGAACCCCCACTCCCGGATCTGCAATGTTCATCTCCGTGCAAACAAAAGAGAAACTCTCTTCTTACAGAAACTTCACAGAAGCTCTTCCCTCTCTACCTTCACAAATTCCACCACAACTTCCTCCACACTCCTCTCCCAAATCCAATCGCACCTCGACGCTCCCCGCGACACCCAGTCAATTTCAACACCCCTCTCGAGGTATTTTCGTCGCGCCCGACCACCGCCCGACCGCCGGCGGAGCCACCTCCCACGCGACCAGCGCGCGCCCGCGCGGCCCCTCCATGGCCGCCACCCTCCCACGCGGTTCCCCCGAGCCCCGGCCGCGTCCCCCGCGCGACCCCCGCCGGGTCGATCCCCGCTCACGTGCCCCTGCGCGCGTGCTTTCGCGTCCCGTCGTTTTTGTGCGACCCCGAGTCCGAGAGACCTCCCCTCGGTTCTCCTTCAACTTTCTAGTAGGTTTTTCTGTCAAAAGTTATGTTCAGTTCCAGAATAGAAATTAGATAGAAAATCTTATTCCTGTCCGACCGGAATTGACAGAATAAAGCTCCGTCAATTCCGGGATAGCTAGTTTCCTAATTTAAATATGTTTTGCTAATGGGATTAATTAATTAATGCATAATGAATAGATTATTATTGCTAGTAATATTTATGTCGTTATATAAATCGTTGGATTATATATAAATTATTTAGAATAAGAGTTTACGTGGAATGGTTAAATAAAACGATTATTAGATAAACGATTATCGTAGTAAATCATGATGTTCTAAATTTAAAAGTATTATTAAATATGTTACGGTTAATTTCACGTAAATAAATATTATTTAGTTTCAAAATAGTTTCATTACCAAAAAGGATATTTTGTTACCTAACTAAAGTATTAGTTCTAATTATTAAAATAAAAACATGTTTATTATTTATTTTAAATAAAAATAGTAATTCTCACGTTATTAAAATAAATAGTTTTATTTTAAAGATTGTTTTATTCAGTAGTTACTAATTACGTATATTACGTTAAAAATATTAAAAAAGTATTTTTGCATCTATTATTTTCATATTCACAAATAACTACTAATTTTGGTACGAACTTATTATTAATTAAATTAATAATAAATTTCATTTAAAAAACAAGTTCTAGTTATTACTAAAAAACGTATTTTTCCTATTTTCTCATTTAGAGTTTCTCAAAATATTTTTATAATTAAACTTTTGTCTATTAATAATTATTAGTGAATTTCGAGTCTAGTCGATTAATGTATTACTAATAAGTTGATTAATTAAAATTTTAGCAAATCTTAGACTGGTAACTAAGGCATGTTTCACTAAATGCTGGGTTGAACTTCGGACTTTAGCTTGAGTGTTTTCCTATCGTCACCTACAGCACCAGGAACCAAGGCAAGTTTCATATTATTCAAACTTGTATTTTAGTTGATAATTAAATACATTGCATCATTAGAAACATCGTATCGACACTTGACTCACGGGATCCCGCTCGGATCTGATTGATTATTTGATTGACTCATTGACTTGGGATTGGGGAGTAGTGTTAGCACATGTGGTCAAAGCCTCCTTATTTTCTCATTGTGGATAGCTGAAGCCCCACCTCACTTGGGCTGAAGCCGGACCGTGTTCACTAGAACACATATTGCCTGCATCTCCAGCCAGCCACGGGATGCTACACACTCAAAACACTATTGCTAGTTGTAGATTACATCATTATTATTTCCAGAGATTTACTGCTTCACTGATTATTTATTATTATTTAGAAAGATAAATTATGTTCTAAAAACTGTTTCTTGCATCTTTAGTTATTTTATTAAAATGCTGGAATGGATATATATGTTCTTGCTCCGCTCCTGACTGGAGACCAATATTTTAGGTAATTGCGATGACGAGGAGCTTGCTTTTAGTTCTTACTACGGACCCGACTTGGATTCTGAGGAGATAGTTGAACCCGGACAGGGAACCCAGGAATTCTAGCCTCACTTTGCTATTTAGTTTCTTTCCTTCTTTTAATGTTGTAATAAAAGAACAAGTTGTAATAACTTAATATTTTTCTCTGCTTGTGTGGATGTTCCAGATAGACAATCTAGTTTTTTTTGAATGTTTTAAATAAAAGTTTTCTATTTCCGCAGTTAGAATATTGTGCTTGAGTTACTACAGATTGATACAGCTTATTGCCGCCGTTTCACAACGGTGCAAGCTGGACATGATCCGACTGGACCCAGTATCTTGGAATCGGGTCGTGACAATTAGTTATAGCCATTATATATGTTAGGATGTCTCTGCAAATGTTACATGTTTTACAAACGCACCTTCTAACATACAATTAATACTAAACTGCCAACTGAAAAAAAAAACAATAATAATTTATTCACCATCTTCTGGAACAGGTTACAAAGTTATAAATTTGATTGAAGATTCATTGTTGAATTTTCATGTCAATGAAAAGTGATCTCAATTTGAAGATAAAAAATTCAATGCTATATATAAGAGAAATAAGTAACAAAATTACACTAGGGTGAAGAAGAGGAACTATAAGCATTGTGTATGCAAGTATATATAATAGGATGAGAAAAAATTATTGTGACATCGGACAGTGCTCTCAATTGAAAAGGTGAAACTTAACCACGAGTTGTGTTAGCTAAGATTTGAATCTAGGCTATTTTACTTGGTTATGGCTATTCAAGATGCTTAGTCATTGTAACTAAAACTAAGAATGCATACTTTCTCAGTAGAATTCTGGGGGATGTCTCTAAGGTCGTCCGAGTAGGCAATTATCATCCAAGAGTGATTCACTCTCCTAATTCAATAGAACATAGTAGTATAAAGTACACAATTTCCATCTTTGCAAAATGAAGCATGGGAATAAGGAAGCATATAAGCTAATGAGGAAAAGGGGAACTTTGATTTTACCTGTGAATAGAAATTAACTTGTAGTTGTTCATTTGTTGCATAGGAGATTGAATTAAAAGCAAAAGTTAGTACTTGTGATCGGTGGATTGAAGTCATGTTGTCCAAACCTTTAGGTCATGTTTGGTTCACGGAATCATGGCATTAGGAAAGGAAAGTAATTCCTTTCCTATGTTTGGATGCCAAAGAAAATGCTTGGGAAAGGAAACTGACTCCCTAGGGAAAGGAAAATTGGGGGGAAAGTGGTTCCCCCCACCCACCTAGGGATTCACTTTCCCACTCTAGGGATTCACTTTCCCTACCAATTTCCTTCGCCTTTCCAAACACCGGAAAGGAAAATGGATGGGAATTACAATTTCCCAAAGGAAAGGAAATGAACAAGGAATTGATTTCCTTTCGTTTCCTTTCTGCGAACCAGACGAGGCCTTAGTTTAGATGGTACCTGCAAACAGGGGAGCACTTTGCATTAAATATTGATTCTTAAGGCCAAATCATCTGATGGTGTCCAACTGTCAACTTCCTAACGTTTCTCTCCTCAAAAGACATACAAGTCCAACAA
This sequence comes from Iris pallida, assembly GCA_029216955.1. NCBI lineage: Eukaryota > Viridiplantae > Streptophyta > Magnoliopsida > Asparagales > Iridaceae > Iris > Iris pallida. The sequence goes on from JANAVB010010792.1 coordinate 10,552,764, forward strand.
CAAAAATTCACATGCAGCCCATTTCTTATACTAAAAACCTACTTTTTTAGAAGGGTACATAAACATGGAACCATTGCCTGGACCATACTATTGTTAGTAGGGGAAGTAGCACGACCTTTCTAGGTGAAATCACCATTCTTAGTGAGGCAGCAGCCAACATTAGATAAATCAATTGTTACCAAAGACGAGATATATCAACAACAAAGCCTCCCAATTTTTGGAGGTCGGCTGTTTGAATCCATTTCATCTATTCAGTTCTGTTAAGGGTCATGTCCACTTTATCACTAACAGAACTTAACCAATATTTCTTCTATTCAGTTTTGTTAAGGGCCATATCAACTTTAACACTAACATAACCAATATTTTTCTTTAGAACTTCAATTTATTTTCGTTTAGGCCTACCTCTGGTACCAGCAACTCCTTTAACTACCATATTTATCTTCTCGCTCCTTAGCAAAGCATCTAGCGGTTATGTTGCACATTCAAACCACCTAAGACAATTTTCTCTCATTTTAGCCTCAATTGATGCCTTAATCTTCTTTAGAGCTTACTTCACTTTCGTTTAGGGCTACTACCAGTAATAGCAACTTCTTTAACTAACACACTTATCTTCTCGCTCCTTACCAGAGCATCTATCGTCTTCAATGCACATCCAAATCACCTAAAATGGTTTTCTCTCATTTTAGCCTCAATTGGGGACATTTCCAACATTCCATGAATACTCTCATGCCCAACACTCCAATCCATAAAACATGGCTGGTCTTATAGAATTCTTTCCACCTTAAAGATATAATTCGCTCACATACCACACCATATGCATTTCTCTATTCAATCATATTTTTTTAATTCTATGCACGATATACTTATTATGATAAATCATCGATCCTAAATACAAATAATGTATTGCTCCTAGGTAACCCTTGTACGTATATATGCACTCTCTCATTTCTCTCTGACTTCAGGTTGACGTTACATTTTATATAGCATGTTTTTTCCTACTAATTTCATATGCCTTAGATTCCAAAGTTTTCACCATACTTCTACTTTAGAATCCACGCATTCTCTCCTCTCATCGACCAACACAATATCGTTCGCAAAGAACCATACTACATGGACCCTTTTTCCTGGATATGTCTCGCAATTTAATCTATAACTAGCAGAAAAAGGTAAGAACTAAATATTGATCATTAATGTAAGTCATAGCAAATGATTTCCTCTCCTCCAACATTTCCCAAGATCATAACTCCATCATCCATGTCCTCGATAGCCTCAATATAACTACTAAAGACTTATTTTTTCTGAAAAGCATGCCACGTTAACAACCTGGAATTGTATCATAAGCTTTCTCTAACTCAATAGAACCATATTTAAATCCCTCATTCTCCCTAACTTTTTCGATTAATCTTCTTAATAAGTAAATGCTTCCATAGTAGATCTTCCCAACATAAAACCAATCAAATCCTCCGAAATTCTTTTTTCCCCTTGATCTTTGCTCAATTAATCTCTCATAGTTGCACGATATGACTTATAACCTAATTTACTTGATAGTTAGTACAACTTTGTATATCTCCCTTATTTTTATACATGGATACCGTAGTACTACTTCTAGGGCATCTTCCTACTCCTCAGAATTTGATTGAATAAATTAGTGAGCCACGTCAACTCTTTCCCACCAAAGCATTTCCAGACCTCAACAGGACTATCACTATGTCCTATCATTCTCCAATTTTCATTTTCTTTGAAGCATCCTGAAATTGTCTTTACTTCGTGATTGCCTTAAGATCCGTCGACTAGCTACCTGTCCAGAACAAACAAGTGCAGCCATAATTTAAACTATGAAAGGGAATGACCAGATATTGCTAATTAAAGTTGCAAGCTGCATATCATGTTCAGTTTCTTAGATAGTAATACAAAACGGTTTCAAATAATTTATGATCCACATACAAGGCATTGTGGAGTGCAAGAGACAGCAAAATAGAAGGTTTCTCAAGTAAATTTGAAACAGCTGATGGATGCAGTTCACAATCTTTGCTGAAGAAGCTAGTTTAAATATTCGTAGCGGAAGGAATGTGAAGTAATAGGAGTGTCATTCAGCTAAAATATTGAGCTTCCAATGAATGACTCCTAAATATCTCGCTTTTGTCTACATGTTGCTCTAGGAAAAAAATAGTTTTCCCTATCTGCTACATTTTCTCTCTGGCTGCAGGCGTTAAGTTTTTCAACCGACAGAAGCTTTCCACAATTCACTGGGCTTCTAGAATTTACAGAAAGGCTGTCCCAGGCCAATAGTTGGAGTTTTCACGAACTTGGCACCACCACTGCAAGAGTGGTCATCAAATTGATAGCCAGACAAAATTACATCTCCAATGCTTTCACAAGTAAGAACTAGGCTTTGTAGGCCCATAGCCAAGTCCTTTACACATGGTTTTGATGATGAAGACAATAGACATTTGTAGGTTGCAGTAAAATGGCTTAAGGGCACACATGGCACAATATGTAACTTAGCTCACAACTTCTAATGTTAATTGATAATTAAAACAGAGTTATCATGTATCACAGATTCCTTAAACAATATATTAATCAAAGTTATATGAAGTTTAACCTGTGAGGCTCATAGATGACTGTGCTTAAGTTGTATTCTCCATTATGTGACCCATGTGTCCAAAATTTTAGACTCACCAGACCCCCTAGTCCCTCTTCAGGAAGTCTAATGTCAACAGTGCCCATCATAGCGCCATCCACAGAAAGAGTCACCAGAGCCACAAACATCTGCAGCCATTTAAGTATAGATGTATCAATACTACAGAATAAGAATCTGCTGTTGAACTCTAAAGAATACTGCTACTCCATAAAATCACAATGTATATAGTATACGGAACACGACAAGCATGCATGGATACTTACCAACGAACACATTCCACTGGACTATTATATTTACATTACTCCCAGATATCATATACTTAGTAGCCTGCATAATCAATTTCGCACAGGAAGACACATACTGGCAGGTATGCACACGGTAATGGCTTATGACTATATGATAATCTTGAATTCCAGGAAACATTTTTTGTTCATTTTGTAATCCTACTATTTAGTGTTACAAGCAAGACATAATCATGAATAATTTGATGTATAGAGTTCACACATATTTTTGTGATTGATCTAAATATGATAACGTTTCCAGCCATAGAGATATTAATAGCACGAAGTTCTAAAAAAGATGCTCTTTTGGCTTTAGATTAGGGAAAAACTTAGTTCCGATAACATGTACAACACGGCATCAATATTTAGAAACTAGACCAGCAATGTAGCACAATAACCAAATACAGAGAAATTTTAAATGTCCCACAAATAAGATATGACAATTTATTCACTTTTTCCAAATGATGATGCCAATTACTAAAGTTTGGCATGATTGATTACATGGAAGTACGATTTGTTTGCTATTGGAATTCATAACCTAGTGGAAACAAAATGTAAAAACAGTTTATGAGGTGCAGAATACCACCAAGCAACAGCAGCAACAAGAAAGCTTCCATCCCAAATTTTGGGGTTGGAAGAAGAACAAGTTGCTCTCTTGCAACCCTAGCATCTCTAGCAAAACTTATGTGTTAAGGTCTGCAAAATCTTGCAGACTGACCCTGTATGGCATAGTAGCATTAATTTTTTGCACTACTTTAACTATGTATAAAAAGCCATTAGATAGGTAATGAGAAAGCAAGGAAAAAGATAAAAGAGAAATATATATATATATATATATATATATATATATATATATATATATATATTGTTAAGTACTTAAGTGTTATATTAGAGTTATGAGTTAATGGGCTTTAGTCCCACATTGCTTCGAATAATAGGAGAGGAGGCTAGCCTCTCCTATATATATGTAATCTCTCCCTCAATAATGATCATCCTATTATTTTCTCCTACATGGTATCAGAGCCAAAACCCTAGCCACCTCCCCCCCTCTACAGTACCCCCCTCCCCTCGACGCTGCTACAGTATCCGCCCCCTGCTGCTACAGTAACAACCCCCCCCCCCCCGTGCTGCTACCGTACCACCCCCGCGCTGCTACAGTACCCGTGCCCCCCCCCCCCACCCCGCCTCCTGTCAGCCCCCCCCCCCCCCCACATTGACTCCAAACCCAAACCCAAACCCTACCATCTCCTTCCATCAGCCGCCACCCCCTTCCTCCAAACCCTAGTTTAGTAAAAAAAAAAAAAAAATCATTGTTGGGATACTCAAAGGGAAAACATTTGCATGAACCTCTACCCATCAATGCTGAAAAGTTAACAAAGAGCACACATATAGTTTGTTGTGCATGAATCTTTGTTTCTTTCCTTGACCTTCACACCAGGATCTATCAGAGGTTACCGTGGGTTATCTCTCTTACCTGGCTTGTGATCCACACTCTCTGCTTTATATGCGCGTATCACGGTTCTGGCTCCGTTTTTAGCGCATTGGCAGAGTTATTGTGTTTATCAAGTGGAAAGAACACATCGACAGTCGAATATCTGACAAATGGGAGACTCTACGGCGAATAGCAGTGCCACAGATACTAGTGTCGGCAACACACTAGCGGACACTAGCACAACGATTTCCTCCATTCGACTTGTCGATCGACGGTTGGAAGGGCCAGAGGGCTACTCGACATGGAGAAAGAACGTCGAAAAGACACTTCGGAGAATGCGATTGTCCAAACATCTGACTGACAACCCTCCAGCAGACGATCCCATCTTTGAGCAATGGAAGACAGATGACAGTCGACTGTTTACACGGTTGATGAACTCCATGGAACCATCGGTGGAAGACATTGTTCAAAATACGGACTCCTTAAAGGAGTTATGGGAAATGTCGGCGGCGGCGTTTGATGGTAAACGCGATTTGTCTCGTATATATGACTCGATCGTTGGTGTATACCAAGCAAATCAAGGAGACAAATCTCATAAAGAGCATTTCCGGGCCTTCAAGGCTATGACGGATGAGATCGACCGCGTACTACCTCTAACGTCGGATATTAATGAAGCACGGGCTCAACGTGAGCAGCTTCATGTCATGGCTTATCTCGTCTCTCTCCGTCCTGATGCGGACTCTACTCGTTCTCAGATTATTGCTGGATCTGATGTACCGTCCCTGTTGGAAGCACACTATCGTGTCCTTCGGGCTGCCAAAGTCGTTGAGACAACTCCGGATGATACTCCTGCTGATCGTTCTGCTCTCGGGGCCGCTCGTACAGGATTTCGTAGTGGTCGTGGCGGCCGACGGGGTGGCAATAATGCTGGTCGTGATGGAGGACGAGGCAATGGCGGTCGTGATGGAGAAAAACCGTGCACATGCTTTAACTGTGGTCAGCTTGGCCATTTCTATTGGCAATGCACTAAATCACCTGCTGCTAATATCACCACTGACGCCCCTGATGATGGTGTCCGATCTATTCAGATGACTTCGGACATACAGAGTTCCTTGATTTCCAGGCTCAACGTCGTGGTGAAGCATCCACGTCTGATTCCACAGCCGGATACTCAGCCGCGTGCATAGTGAAACCCAAGCAATGGGTAATTAACTCTGGTGCATCCTCTCACATGACTGGTGACGCAGGTATGATACATAATTATGTACCTGCACGTCGTGCTTCTGGCATTATTGTTGCCAATGGAGGTTCCCTGACAGTCCGAGGTCGTGGAAGTGCCAATCTTGCTTCCAGACTGTCACTCAATTATGTACTGCTTACTCCTGGAAACCCGTTCAGTTTAATTTCTATTAGTCAAATTACTCGTTAACTGCACTGCTCGGTAACATTTTTTCCTGATGGTTGTGTTTTTCAGGACCTGAAAACTGGAAAGACTATCGGTAAGGGACATGTGGCTGGAGGCTTGTACCTGTTTGACGCAACTACTCTTGTTGTCTGTGCCAGCAAGAAACTCGATCTTGTTGAGTTACATTGTCAGTTAGGACATCCATCGTCCCAAGCTCTCCAGAAAATGTACCCATCTTTAGATATTCCATCTTTCTTTTATTGCGAGCCATGTAGTTTAGCTAAACATCATCGGGTTCCTTATCCGGTAAGTCCAAATAAAATTGCTTATGCTCCTTTTGAGTTGGTGCATTCTGATATATGGGGACCCTGTACGATTGAATTTGTCATGGACTTTAAGTACTTTGTTACTTTTGTCGATGATTACTCACGTGTCACCTTTATTTATTTGATGAAAAATAGCTCTGAATTATTTAATATCTGGTGCAACTTCCATGCCGAAATAAAAACACAATTTGGTCTTCCTATCAAAAATTTTCGGAGTGACAATGGCTGTGAGTATTTATCACGTGATCTCGATAAACATCTGGTCCTCCATGGCATCATCCACCAAACTTCTTGTGCGTACACACCACAACAAAATGGTGTAGCCGAACGCAAGAATCGCCATTTATTGGAAACAACATGTGCTCTTATGTTTCACGCACGTACTCCCAAACGATTTTGGTCGAATGCGGTTCTTACTGCTTGTTATCTTATTAACCGCATGCCATCATCCATTTTCAATGACAACACTCCTTTTTCTAGACGTTTTCCTGCACGAGAGCCATTTCCTCTGCCTCTTCGAATCTTTGGCTGCTTATGCTATGTTCGGAATACCCGACCAACCCTTTCTAAATTAGATTCCAAGGCAATACAATGTATTTTTCTTGGGTATCCTAAAGATCAGAAAGGGTATCGGTGTTTCTCCCGTCTTAAAGCGATATTTTTTCACTCGGGATGTTACCTTTGTAGAAACTGAATTTCCACCACTCCTACAATCAAAGGATCCGGCTCCTCTGGTCTATCCCGAAGATGATTTTTTGTTATTTTCTCCTCAAACACAACAGCCTCCCGTACGGGTGCCCTCCCTTACCGAGCCAGTCTCCCAGTCAGATGATCCACATACACCGATTCAGCCATTGCCAACATCGCCCACAGATTCATCCTCCTCTGGTTCGATCAGCAGTTCCGGCTCAAATGAGTTACCTCCTTCCGTTCCACCAGCAGCTCCACCAGTTCCACCAGCATCTCCGGTGGTCCCGCCTCCAGACCGTCCTCGTCGTGCCTGTCGTGATCATCCCTTGTATGTTAACAGCTACAAAGGTCTTACCAGTCACACTCAGTCTCTGGTAGCTACTATTGATGGAATTCAGATTCCCAATACCGCTGAGGAGAGTCAACGACATCCTGGTTGACGTGCTGCTATGAACGAGGAGATGAAAGCTCTCCAGGAGAATCATACCTGAGACTTAGTCGACTTACCTACTGGTAAACAGGCAGTCGGCTGCAAATGGGTGTTCACGATTAAGGTCAAACCGGATGGCACCCTTGATCGACTGAAGGCTCGGCTGGTGGCCAAAGGATACTCTCAGACCTATGGTGAGGATTACTTCGAGACATTCTCTCCTCTGGCCAAAATGACATCCGTTCGTGTCCTCATGACCTTGGCCATCCGCTATGATTGGCCGTTACTCCAGCTTGATATAAAGAATGATTTCCTCCACGGAGATCTTGATGAAGAAGTATATGTGATGCAACCTCCCGGGTTCGTTGCAAGGGAGGGTAAAGTGTGTCATCTGAAGAAGACTCTCTATGGTCTGAAACAATCGTCTCGTGCATGGTTTGGTCGATTTACGCATGTTGTTACTCAATTTGGCATGTGTCAATCGAAGAATGACCATTCAATCTTCTATCGACACACATCTGCTGGAAGAATACTCCTTGGAGTCTACATTGATAATATTGTAATCACGGGAGATGACAACCAGGGTATTGCAAGCCTCAAAAAGTTTCTTGGAGAACAATTTCAAACCAAGGATATGGGATCCTTGAGCTATTTCTTGGGCATTGAGGTCACACGGAGTAAGCGAGACATTGTAATGTCTCAAAGAAAGTATGTGTTGGACATACTAAATGATGCAGGCATGATGCAAGCAAAGGGAGCAACCTCACCTATAGATCCAGGGGCGAAGTTACTTCCAGACGAAGGGGTCCTGATGACCAATCCAGATCAGTATCGTCGAGTAGTTGGAAAACTCAACTACTTGGCGGTTATGACGCGTCCGGACATTTCTTTTGCAGTGAGTGTTGCAAGTAGATTTATGGCTTCTCCAAGAATTCCACACTGGCAGACAGTTCTCAGAATTCTGTGTTATCTAGTAAAGAATCCAGGAAAAGGAATTCGAATGGAGAATAATAGACACACTCGCATTGAGTGTTTTACTAATGCTGACTGGAGAGCAAGCCTGACAGATAGACGGTCTTACATCTGGCTACTCAGTATTTATTGGTGGAAATCTAGTGTCATGGAAGAGCAAGAAACAAAGTGTGATAGCACGCTCGAGCTCAGAAGCAGAATATCGAGCTATTGCTCATGGCACGTCAGAGATATTATATATGAAGCATCTCCTACAAGAACTGGGAGAAGATGCAGGGTCTCAAGTGGCAGATCTATGGTGTGACCAGTCTGCTATTCACACTGCCACCAACCCAGTATTTCATGAACGGACGAAGCATATTGAAATTGACATTCATTTTGTTCGTGATGAATATAAGGAGTGATAAATTTTCAACATGTGAGGACCGGTGACCAGATAGCTAATATATTCACAAAGCCTCTTATGGGTCCTCGGGTTCAATTTTTATGTAACAAGCTGGACATGATTGACATCTATGCTCCAGCTTGAGGGAGGGTGTTAAGTGTTATATTAGAGTTATGAGTTAATGGGCTTTAGTCCCACATTGCTTAGAATAATAGAAGAGGAGGCTAGCCTCTCCTATATATATGTAATCGCTCCCTCAATAATGATCATCCTATTATTTTCTCCTACATATATATATATATACTCCTAAACAAAAAATTGTGTTGAGCAAAATTATAGTAGTAAGCGTAACAAAGACGAACACTACATAACATTACCGTGGTTTCATCGACAGGCTGAAAGTTTCTTTCACAAATTTGTACCTGGAAAGAGAAACAAAGGTTCCATTAAAATTTGTAAATATAATTCCATGTTGGACTACTAAACCCAAAACAACAGCTTGAAACAAAACAAAATTAAGGAACTTAATCACCTGTGAAACCTCAAAATTCTTGAGCAAGCTGAAGAACTGTATGCAGTAATCTTTGGTGCAAAGAGCAACTAAACCAGCAGAATGATCAAAGGAATAATTGCTGCATGAACTTGTATATATATCTGGAAGCGAGAAAGGAAGCTGAAGCCATGATATGAAAGGGCATTTTAATGACCAAGGTAAATGGAGAAAATGACCTTCTAATAAGACTTATAGCATTACTATACATGTATCTTAAAGCAACATGAACATGAGTCACATGGATGTAAACAAACCTTAATTCCAGAGATAGACCTGATTATCTCCATAGAAGGCATCTTCAACAGATGGATCTGATTGTCTGCACAAGATATCTGAAAAGTAGGCTCCAGTTATAATGCGACTAGGCAAAGACGTGATCACATGCAGAATTCATTCCTTAACCAAAAAGTAATAATTTAGTTCAAAAGACCTGCAAGGAGGAACCATAAATACAAACTTCGGCTGCATGAGAACTTGATTAATTTCTTTCAAGAACCCTCTACTACAGAAGAATAGGTTGCTAATGTAAAATTTTGACATTTCTCTTGGATAACCTTCACATAGACCCAAAGTTCTTTTGAACCAGATAAAGTTCATGTTAATTAAGGGTTATATAGCTATATGGGTTGGACAGAAAAAAAAATCTTAAGATGCATCTCAGATTCATGACAATGAAAACGATGTATTTGAAACGAGGTCCTCGGTAACAAGACAAAGACTCAATTTTATTTTATTGAACTTGTATTTTATAGAAATTAAGACTAAACTAAAGGATAAAGAAAGCTAAGCTAAATCTACTAAAATATTTCAAAGATGAATGTCCTGGTGTGCTTGACAAGCTGGCAGATCATTTCATTTTTGTTTTGAGTTGAATTTGTATCTTCTGTTTTTTCTTTATTGTTTGGGAGACTTTTAGTTGGGTCTTTATTTCGTTAATTACTCAGACAAGGGGGGGGGGGGGGGGGGGGGGGGGGGGGGGGTGGTGTTGATTTTATTCCCACCTTTTAGTCTAAAAAGAACATGGTTATTTCACTATATATAGTGCAATAGCTTTTCATGGAGGAAAGTAGATGCATCTGAGGACAACTAGCTGTGATATTTGTTCAGTTTGGTTTATTTTGCAGATTATTTTCAAATATGTCTATAGAATCAGCAAGGTTAGTCAGAATGGTTCGAAGCAAGAAAGACGACACCAAATATTGTAGAGTCGTAGACAATATTAAACTGTTGAGACGGGTGAGCAGAATATAACCGATCATTAACAAACAGATGAGCAGATTTGTGCGAGTCCGGAATAGCTTGATTGAAGGATGAGAGAAATTGATGAGATGGTTTAGACGTGCAACAGAGACTGAGGGAAGTGCCAGTTAGAAGTGACAAGATCATAGTTGAAGATGCTGATAGAACCGAGGTATAGGAGAACCATTTCACATCAATAGATCTTAACCAGGGGCGGTGGGACAGGGCGCATGAGGGGCCATGATCCCCACTGACTGGGGAACTTTTACTGTTAGTTATCTTGTTTATTACTAGTACTACTTCGAAACTTGTTTATTTCTATTTAATCCCTCCTGACTTCGAAACTTTTACTGTTAGTTAGATTGTTTATTACTGCCACTACTTCGAAACTTCGAAAGTTGTCTATCACTACTTAATGTGTGCTAAGTCTATTAAGTGATCAACTTCTACAATGGCGTCAATAGATTTTTGGCTCAATATTTTGCTGAAGTTCAAACTCAGAAGCCAACTTTAACGAGCATGTCACGAGCCAAGCTCAAGTATATTGTTGTGAGCTGAGCTTTAGATTAGATTGTAGGCTCATCTGAGCTCGATTCTAGACATTTTCTTAGCTAGCATAGCAGAGGGGTTATTATTAAAGGCAAATGGAAGTGGGAAAACACGAACCTGGTGAAGGCGAGCGCAAATTTATTCAAATTAAAAAAATTATATTCCATGTGTAATACATAATTACATATTATTATTTGTAAGCAAATGAACACTAAATTATTGAGTATTTATTTTTTTTGTTTTTACACAATAATATGATTAATTAATTTTATATGTTTTCTTCATGTGAAGTGTAGGCAATATCATACCAATACTCAAATAGTGGTACCAGGAACCAAAATTAAAAGGAAGAAAGTGGAAAGCATACATTTGATTGAATTGTTCCATATCCGATATTATGAAGGTTAGAATCATGACAAAGAGAAGATGGGATGAGTTTAGGGTTAGTTTCCTATCTTTTGATCAAAGTTTCAGATCTTTTTATTTGTTCTCATCTTTTTCATATTTGAAAGAGAGATTAAAAGACAGCTAATGTCACATACATAAAACAAATCCAAAAGTAATTAAAACAACAAAATAAAATTAACATTTTAAAGAAAATATGTATGAAGTGTGCTTTAATTGGCTTGACCCTCGCTACGAGGTGTTGTGAAGCGTCTACATCAAGAAGGCAGCCTTGTTCCACCTACACTGAGGTGTTAAGAGATGAGCCTCATGAGCCTCACACCTCGTCTGAAGAGAGCTTTGCACAACTATGGGAGGAGCCTTGGTGAAAACTCGGTTCATTTACAATCCAAGCTCATATCAAAGAAGCAAAAAAGAAATCTCCACCTTATTATATTCAAAATTGAAACTACTAGACAAGTGACATAAATTTTATTTATTAGGTTGGAGGCAAGAAGGACCAACCAGACATGCAGCCTATATGACATGACCGATCGATAAAAATACTCCAACGTGGGTAGAAGAAATCTGTTTTTCATTGAAAAATGTTCGTTCATTCCTACTACTTAATCTTAATTTATTTTTTATTCTATCCCTCTTTCAATTATAAATATATCTAATCCAGAAGAGAAGAACTTGCATCAATATTTCAGTTTTAATCCCTAAGATTGGAGTATAATTGCGAAATATGTTCGGAGCTAAGCTGAAGATTATGAAAAACATATGATATCAGGTGTCTTCATTTGAGTGTATCTGACAGGTAGATTGGAAATGGTGTTGCCTCTTAGTCTTAGCTTGGATTCAATTGGTAGCCAAATTTGGAATTTCATGGAACCCTACATAGTAGTAGCATAGGTGGTGTTTTCAAAACAGAGAACAAAAAACCGGCCAGTGGTAGCAATGGCTCCGCGGCGAGACTTAAGAGAGTGAGAGGCAGTCAATATATTAGTGGCTTCTACAAGGGTGAACTATCCGTCAGGTGACAAAAAGCAACCTTTAAGTGAGAACAGAAAGAATGGCATCCCTGCTTCTTGGGGAAGGAGGGACGGACAGGCAAACGGGAAAATTTATCGCCCTTGTCGAGGGTGCCCTCTTTTGAAGAACACGATGGGATCTTTGAGCACCATCAGAAGTGGGCACAAGAATAGTGAAACAGTTAAGTTAGTACAAGCTTTTAAATGTTCTTTGGACTCCCTCCGGTCGCCTCTCACTATTTTCACTTTCAAAATGAATCTTAATACACAAGAAAACTTCGAATTGGATTCGATCCTCCCTAACGGTCGCCTCCAGCAGTTGGTTGTTCCAGTCGAATTATTAACCGACTTTAGAACACGCTATGTCGAGTTGGCTGAATGATATATCTCTAAGTCAGTCAATCGACCAAACTATGTATAGGACAGCCGAGAAGCAAGCGTGACTGACTGGCCGTCGTTCTTTTCCGACAACTAAAGATGTACAAGCAAGACCAGGCCATGGATGTGCTAGCGATCAGCACATTAGGGCAGTGCTTGCCCTGGTTTCTCGGCCTGGTATCCTGCACCTCGCGGTCATGATATCTACATTCAGTTGTGCCCCGGAGACATGGACTGCTTTACAAGATAGATAAGATAGATGGCCAGGGAAGACCACACTCTCGTTTTGGGACAGATGGCTCCTCCAAAACAAAAAAAGAAGGCAAATCGATCCTCTAGTTGAAGTATCGGGCCCCTTTTTCGTTGCCTAAAGTACACCTTTGGAATACCCAGACGGAAAATAATAGTAATAATAAGTGGACAAGGAATCTCTCCTTTCCTTTCCATACTCTATCCTTGGCATCAAAGCATTTATATTAGTTACTTTTGATATACAGAAGAAGAAAAAAAGTCATGTAAAGTGAGAATAAACATCATTTTATTTCAATTTCATGAAAATGTTTTGCCCCTCTTTAGCAACAAAAATCTGACTCCGCCACTAACCTTAACCTCAAGACAGTAACAAACGAACAAGCTAAAGTGGATATAAAGATTTGATGTAACGGCACCAGAGATTCAAGATAAATACATTTTTGCAGTTCTTGCTTTTGTAGCGTGCTTTTGCAGTTCTTTCTTCAGCCGTGTTTGTTTCCAACTCTCTTTCTTTTAGACGGTGAGGAAACTCAACTAATGAAAACTTGATCTTACAAAGGTTCTATGTATCTAAGGGGGTCCCTAATTCATGAAAGATTAGACAGGACAATTTCTCATGCATCAGCTATTATTCAAGTTTGGTTACTTTCGTATTATTGGCTGATACTGATATGTACAGCCGTAGTGTCGATAGGATACTAACCCCTACTGATACCGATTGATATCAAAATGGGACGCCAATTCACCAAATAAAAAATTAAAAGAAAAGGAGAGTATGGCAAAAAAGTTTATTATTTTTTCATTTACTACCTTGCTACTCTCATGCTTCCATTTAATCACAAGAACAATTAGGATTGTTTTTCTTTCTTATATTTGCCTGGATCATTACAGGAGATCAAGAAACAAGTTTTCATTTCACAATCTCCTAAGATATGTAATAACAAACTATGTGAACGGCCTTTCATCTATCATAAACAATTTTACGTGGCTACATAAATACATTATGTTGATGAGCAGACAGCACTGGTCCGTCACTCTTAAATGTCTTCTTAGAACCTGATCAGATGACAGATCTGCTTCGCTTTTCAATTTTCCCGATATTTTTGTCTTGTTCTTCTCCCCCTTTGGGAGCTTTTGCTTGCATCACACTGATCCACCATTGCCTCAAATGCGATATTGCAGTCAAGAATGGATCATGTTAACATTTAATTCATATGCTACAACTTTTACACCACAAATCACTAAAGCAAACTTTTAGACCAAAATTAACCAAAGCTTCCTAAAGCACCCTTGTCCTATTTAGCCAGTGTACCTTTGCATTAACCAAACGGATCTAGACAGTAGCATATTACTTGTTTCAGTTTCTAACTAGAAAAACATCATATGCACCAGACTCTTATCCCCTTCCTAGTTGCTTCTCCTTGTTGAGCCCAGCTCCTTTTCCTATTTACTCCGAAGACTTAATAAAGAGGTTCCTAAATTTTCTCTTCAAGTATTTTAGTTGCAAGAGATTTTAAAAGGCAGAACATGAGCACTTTTTCAGTTTTTATGATGGAAACAGATCAGATTGATTAGAAAAGGACCATATTTATTTCCCCTTCCTCTATTTATTATATTTAAAATCTTACGTTCTATGTCACACTCTTGTACGAAGTCGAATCAGAGCATTTAATCGTAATATTTCTCTCATTACCATAAGCCACTCTTTTCTCAGAACTAAAAACCATTTCTATAGGAACAAGAATGCTCGAAAAACATATTAGTTATTATTCTATTTATAGTTATCCACAGTGAAGATCATTTCAAATTCTATCATAAATCAATATTGTTTCTCCCATAATTAAACAACATGAATGCCTTCCTGGGAGATCCCTTACCAAATTTCAGATCATTTTCTTTTAATTATCAGAATTTTAATCTTTCTAAGTACATAAACCAAGAAACATACATGAAGGCCACATACTTCTTTGAGATTATCTTTGAGTAGTCTAGTCAACATAAATGATCATAAACTGGTGTTAACTAATGCTTGTGAGCTTACGGTAGATTTCCCTCTCCTAATACTGGCTCAATCTAAAAGGCTGCTTATAATTTTCATAAACTGAGGACAGAGAAGAAAGAGCAACTTTCTAGAAGATGTTACCATGGTGTTTACCTTCTAGAAAACATACCCACCCTGTACCTAAATTTGGGTCAAAACACACCAGATTATTGCGAGCAGTTAGATCAAATCACCCCCCCCCCCCCCCCGCATACATAGTGGTGTCAGTATAAGGTAGGAATCTGTGGGATATTATAATGAATTACGTACAAAATTAGATTGTCATCTTGTGGTGATAGTATCTGAAAACAAATCAAAATTTAAACAGGAAAGGTATTAGTAAAGAAACTCTTAAGAAAGCAACAAATTCCTGTGTTTGGTTCAACAAGCCAAGACCATAACATAATTATTTGAAGCAATCGTAAAAGAAGAATGAGTGATATTGAAAGACGAGCAAAAACTTACGCAAGAAAGAACAGGATCAGGAGAATGTGTATAGTACAATAGCGGGGCACCAAGTCGAGGTTTGAACTTTTTCTTTCCGCTGTCCAGCTGCCAAACTACAAGAACCCCTTCACGTCCACCTAAACAAATCAATTAAGAATTGTATAACTAACATATATCAATCAAATCTTTATTAGTAGTTCTATTTGAATTAAAGTGTATAAAAAATAACACACTGAAAAACAATAAAAACATATTCCTCAATCAAGAAAGAATGAAGAATCAAAAAAGATTTCATGGAAAACATGTCAATGAGAAGGAAACTATAGAGCAAAAATGAGACTATGGAACATAAATTTATGCTTCATTGCTGATAAATAAAGCACTACAAATTATTTACTACCTGAGTATAAATAAGCTCCATCAGAAGAGAAAAAAAGAACCAGTACTTCGCTTGGGTGCCAATGCCATGTTGAGCATGAATCAGCATCGTCATCGTCCCTCACACCAGGCCGTCCATCATCATTTTTGGTCCTCCCTGCAATGATTTCTCTTTTATCCGATAACTTTCCTTTCCCAAAACCCCTCCATATCAAAATCCTCCCCGTAATGTCGCCTCCAGCAATAATCCTTTCGGTTGGGTGAAAAGCCAGGGCACTTAAATTCTTAGTGTGGTGCAGTTTAATCTTCCTAATATTGTCGAACTTCATATCATTTGCAGGGATCCTCCATATATGAAGTTTTCGCTTGTTACATATGCCCAAAAATTCTCCAGAGTCGCTCACAGATATCAACTCTGGGTTGCGGGTCTGTAGACAAAAAGAAGCAAATCAATTAACCGTTGAAATTTCTGAACAAATAAAAGAAAGTGTTATGACTAATCATTTAGAAGAGAAAAAGTTAACAGAAACTGCGATGGCGAAGTAGGACAAAGTAATCCATGTTAAACTGTAAACAGATGCGAAGTATTTCCCCATACTACACAATTAACTGAATATTCAGTTTAGCCACAAGTGTAAAGACTTTATACCTACTACCTCTAGGTTGGCTTTATATTTGGAATTTGGATATGGAGTTTGAGCATTCAATCCCAATTAAAGAATAAAGAGAGCTAGTCGTAGTGTCGGACTAAGAAATAGCTATTACATAAGCACAAGAAAATACAACAGCCGTCATGATGACTACAAATTAAATGCACAAGGAGAAGAAGAAAATTGTGTTGATCTTCATCATACCTCACCCAGCAATCCTCCAACACGCCGTGAATTGGTTAAGTTGTAAATCTGAATCTGCCCGCGCAATGCTTTATGCTGATCAGCTGGTCTGTGTATATCTTCGACAGATATAAATGCATAGAGAGTGGAAATCTTCCCATCGCTCTCAACTGTAAGACTTGACATATGGGGAATCACCTGCAAGAATATCACATTTGTAAAGACCAAGCTTACCGAATTCAGCTGGCTCTTTTGGTCAGCAAGGAGAGGTACAACCTCCTTGGCTAGGTGGACAGTCTCGGAATCGAACCGCAGGGAGGTGTGGGTGTGAAAATTGGGGACAATGCGCCCAAATGGCATGTGACACAGCATGCACAAAGTCCAGTGCCTTACGCCGGGCATCGCAAGAAAAAAGACAGCTCAGAGTCTCGACAAACACTACTACCTCAATATACCATGTAAGGATGTGAAATTTTTTCACGGACAATAATATGAGACGACACATTTGGAGGCAACACGGGGATTCCGAGTGCCATAGCTTATTTTGGAATGTCTATTTCATGCATAAATGAACCAAGCTTGAACATGCCAAGATTGCTCGGCTTGATCGCAGTTCCTAGTGCGAAGAATAGGCAATGTCCAGACCATCGTGCGACATGGATGGTTTCACTCACCATAGAGAATATGGGCAACCCAACCTCGACCTTCTTGACGAGCTCCGGCGCCGCGAAGTCCCAGTAGCACATCGTTCCGTCGAGCGACGAGGTCCAGCAGTAGCACGCGAACCTCCTCGCCTTCGGAGCGGCCGGCGCCACCACGATCGACGTGACCCGGTCGGTGTGGCCCTCCAGTTCCGTCACCTAGCCAACCAAGACACAAAATTTCAATCGAACCCACATTCCCAATTATAATAATCCAGAATGAGAAGGGAAAAAAAATAGGGTTAGGGTTTGGACCAGCATGCCGGTGTCGGTGCTGAAGACGGAGACGGTGTTGCCGGTGCATACGAGGAGCTTCTTGGAGTCGCCGGAGAAGACCGGAGGAGAAGAGACGAAGCTCTGGCCGCCGGCGATCATGGCTGGGAAATGGCTGCGAAAAAAAGGAGGGTTTTTTCTAGGGTTTTATAGGGCTGAGAGATTGTGGTGGTGGCTCGTGCTGCTCTCGTGCGTCCATTACATGGTGTAATGTTAACCCGAACCAAAACACTGGGTTTTTTCTTTTCTTGGGTGGCAACCGACCCGGTCTATCTGGTTTAGGGGTCAAGTCACGACATATTCTGATTGAGTTATATGTACCTCCAAAAATTCTATCTCTCCATGTCACTCCGTCACATGGCATTCTCTTATTGACTCAAGCAAATAGGAGAGAGTTGGGAGGAAAACATGAGCCAATAGAAGAGGGTCACGTGATGGAGGGACATGGAGGAATGGTATTTTGGAGGTACATAAAGTATTTTCCATTCTGATTATGGCTGAGCATCCATTCGGTTCGGTCCAAACCGAACCATATTTACGAAAAGCAACAAAAACCGTAAACCGTAACTCCATAAACGAAAACCGAATCGGATATAAGCAAACCCGGGCGAAACCGAACCGAAAAAGATCAGTTCGATTTTCGGTTTATTTGGTTAAATGGGCCGCTAGGCCGTGACGGATTTTCAACAGTATTAAAATGTGGTTGAATTAATTTACCAGGCCAATATGGACGGGGCTGCAGTAACAAAATCCAAATATATATTAAAAAAAATTCAAATATGAATTGGCAGAATGTGTTAAAATTCAAATAGTACATAACAATATACAAATTCCAATAAAAAAAATCAGTGTATACAAAAACTGACAGAATCCATAACAATATACAAATTAGGAATTTGAAATTCCTAAGTATAAAATTTGTTTATCGAAACATAGTAGAATAAAACCATCTGGACTAGAATCAAAAATCCAACAAAACAAATAACCAAATTACAAATATACAATTTACAAGTATATACAAATTACATCATGATGAAATGGTTGCAGCAAAAGGAAAAAATATACAAATTCTAACTTTCTGGTGGCTGCTACACATCCTGATCCAATATCCAGATTCCAAACTCATGCCAAGCCTGCATTATTAAAAAAAACTAAAAATAGACTCAAAATGGCTTCTTATGCATCATTAAAGATGCAGTGTTTGACAAGCCAATAGCTGCAACGAGTGACTCGCCATTGTTTAGTTAGCCAAATCATCATCGTCCATTCTTATAAAAAAAGGTTTGGTAAAATTCTTGAATACTAAATGAAAATATGAACCGGAGTACCTCCTCACTGGCTGCAACAAGTGTCATGCCATTGGCTACAACAAGTGCCACGACACTGGCTGCATCGAGTGGCACGCCAATAAATCTAGCAAATATATAAGACAAATAATATCAGAATAAGCAGCAGTATATATTCATAAAATCAGAGCAAGTAGTATCAGAACAAACAGTATAGAAGCAGAACAAACAATGTATCCAGACCATGATGTATCCAGACAAGCATGTATCCACAAGACCTGAACATGATGTATCCATAAGATCATAACAAGTAATATCATAACGTGTTCTTGAAATAATATCCAGAATAAGTAGAAATATTTTCCAAAAAAGAAGTAAAACTAATAACAGCATCAGTAAATATAATGAAGTAACAGCAGTAGAAGTAACATAATGCACTGTAGGATCATGAGCAGCAGTAACAGTATATATCCAGAATGTATCAAGAACATGATGTATCCGGACAAGCATGTATCCACAAGACCTTAACATGATATCTCCATAAGAGCAAAACAAGCAATATCATAACATGTTCTCACCAACATAGTAACATGCAGGCTGCAACAGCCAGCAGCACCAACAAGGCAACAACAAAACAAAAGAATTTTCCAAAGTTCTTGCACATGTACTACATGGTTGCTAGTTGCTACTACTCCTTTTCCAAACCAAGCACAAAAGAACACAATGTTAGCCCAATGATTATATCATGTTTTTGAATATGGCTAATCAATTAAGTTTAACATATCGACGTCACTAATATTCATGTAATCACTATTATGTTACTACTTAAACTTAGCATTGTCCTAATGTTAGCATTGTCCTAAATATTCTATATCATATTGCTATGCTTGTATCATGTTGTTTTGTTTGCCTAACATGTATTTGTAGACATGCTATAAGCATGATCAAATATGATCAAACCAGGACATATGCAATGGGCCAAAGACGGCGTCATACAAGAAGATTTCTCTGAACCGCCCAACGACCTATCCGGGGCCTCGCATCGGGGGTTCCGCTGCCCGGTCAGCGGACAGGGGTCGAGGGGGCAGCGCCCCCCGTCAGGGGTTCGGGGGCGAAGCCCCCGAAAGGTATTCAGATTTTCAGATCTGTTTATCTTTGGACGATTGCCGTCAAGGAAAAATGCGTCTTCAATATCAGGAAAAAGACGTCATCAAAAGGGCTATTGGTTTTCATATTTATTCTGTATTTTTCCATTTATTGAGTCTAGGAAAAATGTGAGATTGATCGGATCGGTACTGGCTTAGGTTTTTCTCAGTCCACAAACAAAAATAAGCCTACCTGCGTATCCCAAAAATCCACAATTCCAAAAGGCCCAAAACCTATGCAAATTTGATTTATTCCTTACTGTTCTGAACCAGCAGAACTCTGACAGAACTCTGACCGAGTTCGGTCCGAGTTCGGTCCGAGTTCGGCCCGAGTTCGGTCTGGGTTATTTGAAATACAGTTCCCACCAAATCTGCATCCAACGTTCGTATGCGAAATCCTAGCATCCGAACTCTGCCCGAACTCTGCCCGAGTTCGGTCTCCCAAAAATACTATAAATAGAGTTGAGATTACCATTCATTTCAACAATCCAATTTCATCTCTTCTCTTCTCTATCTAAAGTGTTCTGAGCTTTTTACTTTCATATCTAAGCCTTTACGACTCTTAGCCAAGCCAGTACAGTTTCTGTTTAATCTAGAGTTTGGTATTGAAGAGTTGTATCGAAGGTTGTATTCAGAAAACGTTCCAGTTTTCCAATTGCCTTCTGGAGTCGGTCGTGCGCTCGTCACCAAGCACGGTGTTGTGGAGCTGGTCGTGCGCTCGTCATCAAGCACGGTGTTGTGAAGTTGGTCGTGCACTTGTCACCAAGCACGGTGTTGTAAGAGTTGCAAGCACTCGGTTAAAGCTTGTGTCATAGTGGATTAACATCGAGCAAGAGTACTCGAGACTGGATTAGTCCTCTCAGAGGGATACCAGTATACATCGCTGTGTCACTGAGTTTGAATTCTTGACTCTTACTTTACTGCATTATTTACTGTCTCCTATTTACTGCCATAGTTATTACTTAAGATTTTAATTGGTGATTATTTTCCGCTGCACACGCACACACTCTATTCACCCCCCCTCTAGAGGTGCTCAACGGTCCTACACACAACAGAACAAACAAAGAATAAAATAAAAACAGACTTTCAATGCTTCCAATTATCATCACAGAAACCACTACCACTTCCACGCAAACAAACCAATACTTAAAGTTAAAAATATGTTATATCCAATAAACACAAACTGGATAATATCCAATATCATAACCATAACCATATTCTAAACATGTTTCAGAACCACATTTTTTTAATCGAAATAATAACACTTTTCTGATAAGTATAAGTAAACATTCTTTGCAACAAACTTTTACCAATAAACTGCATCAAATATTCCAATGATCCAACCATTTTAAAAAAATAAAAACTTAGTGCGTCTAATTTAGAACATGGATAACTTAATGTAATTAAATAAAATAAAATAAAAACATTGATATTGGATACTATGACTATTCTAACATAAAATAAATAACATGGATAACAGAACATTGATATTATAATTATCATAAACTAACCTAAAATAAAGATCATGGATAACATAACATGTTAAATATTTGCAATAAAATTGAATGTTTCCAATAAAATTTAAACATGTTAAATATTTATATATCTAATTTAAAACATGTTAATGTGAAATATAAAATAAAATTTGAACTAATTTTACATACATAACATGTTAAATATATCAATAAAATTAATAAAAATAACTTACGAATCTGTATGATAGTGAGACTTGAGATGTAGGCCTGGTACAAACAAATTGAAAGTTAAAGGCAAAATATAACCCGTAAAAAGAAGAACCCTAAAAATAAAATTCTAGATCTAAGTTTAAATATGGCCTTTCTTACCTCGAGGAGCTTAGATATCGAGGTTCCACAACAGAGTTTAGATCTGATGAGAGAGATCTGGCCTTTCTCCAACAAGTTCCACAATCGAGTTTAGATTTTTGGAACTAAGTTTAGATCTGAAGGAGTTGGAAAAGAATAATAACAAGAGGAGAGGAAAAAAAAAAGGAGGACCAAGAGCCACAAAAGGAAACCCTAAAATTTCGATGGTGGAATAGGGAAAGAAAGATGAGAGAACTCAGAGTGTCTCGATGTGGAAATGGGAGTGGCTCAGAGGCGGTCCAGCGGAGGCGAACAAATAAAAGGGGATAGAGAAATTAATGTGTTTTTGTCACGCCCCAGAACCAGAATACTGGAGAGCGGGGGACAGACACAGCCAGCTACGTATATAGAAGTGTAATCCACCTCGACATACGGTCACGGCTGTCTAGATACATGAGGGTTTATTTACAAGTCATCAGTCTCTTATAGTCATGAACAAGCCTAGTGTCTCAATCTCAAGCAAGTAAGTACATGTCACAAGATAGTAGATCATCAGACATACAAAGTAAGGCGTCCTAAACATTACATATTCAGATGATCGTGAAGCTAGTCATACAAAATGTGAGGACTAGCAAGAGTTTCAGTCATACATGATCAATCCTCGGATTTGTTAATCATGTTACAGCCCGTAGGCAGACAGTAAGTAAAGTATTCAACACGAGCTAACACTTGCTCGGCGGCTAAACGCCTCAAAAGAATAATTTTATAATAGAGTGGGAGAGCAAAATAAAACTCACTCGTTGTCAGGATTGCGTCTAGTGTTCACCATCTGGCTGGAAGGCTAGAAGATCCTCGGGAGCTACTCCAAAATCTGGCCATACAAAACCAGCTGGATCAGACCCCAGAAAGAGCAAGTGCCACAAGGGAGGCTTCACTTAAGAACTAAAACCAGCATATTAGCACATAAAAACATAATTGATAATAAAAGACATGGGTTAAGGAAATCAGGATGATAAACGATAAGATAACTAAAGAACTATTCCGGTAACCAAGTTACAACCCGTAAACCAAATAAGGACCGGGGTTGTAACCCTTAACCTGAACAGAGCTTAGTCTCCACTCATTTGTCGACAAGAGTAAAGTATTATAGTAATGTGCTAAAGTAATCCTGAACTGGCATTGTCTATATAAGACTAGACTAGACTCCATCCATCAATCACGGCAAAGCAACAAGTACGGCTTGATACTTTTAACTAACTAGGGTTATCACAAGTCTAATTACTAACAAGATGCAATGAGATGTTTCAACAGCCGCAAGCCCTGCAGACTTAATCCAGGTTATCCAGTTGCAAGTTGAGAGTTGGATTAGGTGACTTGGGGGTGCAACACATGACAGTGTGCTGGAAATGTGCCATACTCGATGGTAGGCTACAAGTCTAATTAAAGCACCAAGATAACGGAACTGCCTGTAGCTGGAAAATCTCTTTATGAACTACTTGATCAATCTAGTTATTATCCTAGTTATATTAAGTATGAATCCCTGACCGTGCTAATCAGGAATCTATGTATTAGGCATGATGCAAGACGAGACTTGTAGCTTGTACAGGCACAACCAAGACAATTAACCATGGTGTCAAGACAAGAGTTACTTAGCAAGTCCAGGTAGCTGTCGCAACATCGTTCAATATTATCATGTCATGTCAGGTTACTTTTTATGTCAAGAGTGCGTCACAATGGATCACTATCAAGAATTTCATGTCAATGTTGCTTGTCAAGAGTGCACCACGGCGGGCCATTATCGTATTCTATCCCTACATTATCATGAATGAGAGAAACTTGCATAAAATAGCTAGTAACATATTCTTGAAGCCAATAAAAGGATCTACAACTTTTATGTTGGAAGTTGGAAGAAATTCTGGCCACAATTCAGCCAAATAAGACATAAAATAGCCAAAATATGTACTATACGACCATACACTATGCATCTATGCGGACTGGCACTATGCGGCCAGGTACTATACAGCTATGCGGACTGGCACTATGCGGCCAGGCACTATGCAGCTATGCGGACTGGCACTATACGGTCAGGTACTATACAGCTATGCGGACTGGCACTATGCGGCCATGCACTATGCAGCTATGCAGACTGGCACTATGCATCTATGCGGACTGGCACTATACGGCCAGACACTATTCATTATCTATGCCAGAACCAGGACAGATAAACATAGAAGATGTCCAAAACTTGCTTTGGCCATAACTTGCTCAAAACAAGTCAAAATCTGACTTTTCAAAGGTCAAATTTGTGTAGAATCAAATTCTCTACCACATGGAACACTTAGTTTTCGAAAACAAGTAAGTTTAATAGATCAAAACTCAATAAAACCAAAAATGACACAAACTTATATCTATAAGAAAATATCTACCAAATTGAAAAATGCCAAGTTCTAAAGTGTCATAGAATCATGTAAGACAATAGAACAAATAGAATTATGTTCTTCCATGAAGCAAGTTGCACTTGTCTAGAATTTATTGGTAGGTGGAGAGAGTTATGAGGAAGAAGAAGAAGTAATGAAGAGTAAAGAAAGAGAGATAAAGTAGTTGGGGGTTTATAAAGAGAGGGGATGGTTCAACATGTGGAACCAACCATCAAAATTAACCAAACCAAGACATCCAAAGCAAGTCAAGTTGGACCAAACCAACCCAAGTCAACCCTAGTCAAGATACATCAAGGCAAGCCATAAAAAAATACGGAAATACAGTAAATAATATACAGGTCAAAATTTGTACATGTACACTGTACGTATAATAGAAAACGGGAGTGACAACTCTACCTACCTTAAAAGAATTCCGTTCTCGGAATTTAATCAAGAGGCTAGAGATGTCGGGGCAGGCTATATTAATCATAAACAAGCTACGACTAGCAGTCAATCAAGCAATCATTCATGCAAGCAAGGAATTAAGAGCATAAGGCATAAGGAAGACATTATACCTTATGAGTCAAACAGGTGTGGATATCGCGAGCGGATATTATCCTCACGCTCCCACGTTGACTCATCCAAAGAGTGGTGACCCCAAGCAACACGGACTAAACTAATAGTCTTGTTCTTGAGTTTTTTCTCTCTTCTGTCCAATATGGATACGGGTCTTTTCTCGTACGAAATGTTGGTACCAACAACCAATTCTGAATGATCAAGGACATGACTCAGATCAGGGATGTACCGTCGCAATTGGGATACATGGAACACGTCATGTACCTCACGTAACAACGGCGGAAGAGTGAGACGATAGGACACATCACCTATTTGCTCGAGAATGTTAAACGGCCATATATACCTACGACTAAGCTTTCTCCGTACGTCGAATCGAATGACGCCACGGGTAGGCGAGATCCTAAGAAATATGTGGTCGCCGATAGAAAACTCAAGAGGGTGCCGATGAGAATCGACCCAATGGTGTTGACGATCTTGTACAACTCGAAGATGATCTATAACTTGTCTGACCACCTCGATAGTCTACGTAACCATCTCTAGACCAAGCATCTGCCTCTCGCCTACATCATCCCAGGCTAAAGGTGATATGCACTTTCTGCCATACAGTGCCTCAAATGGTGCCATCTGGATACTGGCCTGGAAACTATTATTATATGAGAACTCTACTAGATGCAGGTGATCTTCCCACGAACCACCAAAGTCAAGCATACAAGACCGTAACATATCTTCAAGAGTCTGGATCGTAGGCTCCGACTGACCATCTGTCTGCGGATGATAAGCTGAACTAAACTTGAGACGAGTCCCCAACCTCTCCTGAAGACTCCGCCAAAAGTGCGGTATAAATCTTGAATCTCTGTCTGATATGATAACTGGCACTCCATACAATCTGACAATCTGCATGAGGTACATCTCTGCCAGTTGATCCGTCGACTGACCAATTCTGAAGGGAAGAAAATGAGCTACCTTCGTGAGACGATCAACGATAACCCATATAGCATCCCTGCCAGCCGGGGATTTAGGTAACCCAGTTACAAAGTCCATGGTTATATGCTTCCACTTCCACTCCGAAATCGATAATGGTTGAAGAAGTCCAGTTGGTCTCTGATGTTCAGCTTTAACTTATTGACAAACTAAACATCGGGAGACAAACCGGGCTATCTCACTCTTCATGCCATTCCACCAAAAATACTGACAGATGTCTCGGTACATCTTTGTGCCACCGGGATGAATTGAATACTGAGAATTGTGAGCCTCTGCCATGATCTTCTGTCTGATATTACCACCGGGTACACAAAGATGCCTTCCATGACGGAGTGTACCATCTTCATGAATGTATAACTCGGGTCTTCGTCTTGCTTCACATTCTGTCCTGAGCCGCTGTAGCTTGGAATCTGTTGATTGCGCCATCTTGATCCTCTCAACTATGCTGGACTGAACTTACATATTGGCCATCAATGCCACATTGGTAGGGAGAACTATCCCTATCCCCATCTTCTGAAGGTCTGCTAATATCTCTGGTTGCGATGTTAGGAAATAAACTCCAGCTCTTCTGTTCAATGCATCTGCTACTACGTTGGCCTTCCCGAAATGATACTGCAGGTTGATGTCATAATCCACACATAGCTCTAGCCATCTTCTCTGACGCATGTTGAGATCCTTCTGGGTAAACACATACTTAAGACTCTTGTGGTCGGTGTCTCCACCCGATCTCCATACAGGTAATGTCTCTATAGCTTTGTTTTACTTAACAAAATGCCCTTAAGGCTTTTGAAATAAAACGATAAAAAGTGTACAAAAGTACAAGTAAATTCTGGAAAGTATTGCTATGGAAGTCTGATCTGAGAGCGATCACTTTGTTCCTTGGACCACACGATGATGATGAAGAAAAACTGCTTGAAGATGAACAACTGGAAGAACTAAGTCACCAGAAAGGTATCGACACAATTGGCACTGATGGCACAGTCGAATGCTTTCCTGCTTTGCTTCACTCTGTTCTTGAAGAAAAGTTGAATAGAAATACTCTGAAAATCACTTTACTCCGAAAGTATCTAGTCTCCAAAAGCTTGTTGTACCTCCTTCTTAAAAAAGAAGTCTTTATATAGATTTGTCTTCTGTGCGTAAAAAGCATCAATATTGGGTCTCTACGCAGACTATTAGGATAACTGTCACCCACGTACAGAAATTGTCTTCTACGCATGTTGACATGTGTCCCATAATCCAATAAAATAAGGAGAGCACGTACACACGTTTTTCGAGAAGTGTGGCATGAAGGCCACGTCAGAAAACTATGTTCCCACATAATCAGGACAAACTGTGCGTAAAAAATGTTGTTAAACATATCCGAGCGTAAAATAGCTCAAAGTAAGCTTCCTGCGTAAAGTGGCTAAAAATAGCCTTGAGCGTAAATGCTCAAATAAACTCTATACACGCAAAAAGAGTAGCTGAGATAGCCTTGAGCGTAAAAGCTCAAATAACTCTTATGCGTAAAGTAGAAGCGGTTACTCAAGCATAAAGTAGCTCATTGGCACGCTAAACAACAAAACTTCTTGGCTTCTGTGCAATCATTTGTCAGAAAATCAAATCTGTCAGAACAGAATCTTTGTGCATTTAATGCAGCATGGACAGCTCATTCCTCGCATAAACAGCATGGACAGCTCATTCTTCGCGTAAAATCTGAATTTAAGACTTGCGTAGAGTTTTGAGTTTGACCCAGTTTGACCTTTGCGTAAAGTCTAATCTGGAACTGTCTTTGCGTAAATATCTCAACTTCCTTGACTTGGTCTTCGAAATTTATTTACGCTTCTACAAGACCCCCTTCAAAGTTTTCAAATTTTTCTAATATTTGAAATACTTTGAACAGAAGCGTAAAGTTTGGGATATCCAACAGTCATCAGCGTAAATTTAGGGATACCCAACAGTCATCAGCGTAAAGCTAGGGATACTCAACAGTCATTTCAAGAATTCGAATCACCCTTAAGTTTCCTATAAATAGGACTTCTGTTGAAGAGAGAGAACTTTACTCATATTCTCCATTCCTTATTCTCTTCTTCACTTATCATTCAAATCCTTTCGAGCGAATGGCACCCAAGAGCAAAGCTGCTGCCTCAGCCAAGGGCAAGAAACTTGCCTCTTCATCGTCGGTAAGATCATCGGAGAAAGTTCACACCGCCATAGCACCACTGTAAAAGAACGCCGAGAAAGCCCCAAAGACCAACCCAAACGTGGCTCCGGCCATGATAGGTAGAAACCCTATTTCGAGCAAAGATTATGTTGGAGAAGATGACCCAAGACCAAGCAGAAAAAATACGCTCACGTTTATACGTGCCAGCATAAAATCAAAAAAATAATACGCTCACGTTATACATGCCAGCGTAGAACTTAAAAATATGCCCACGTTATACGTGTGAGCGTGAAAACTGAAAATACGCCCACGTTATACGTGTGAGCGTAAAAAACTGAAAATATGCCCACGTTATTCGTGCGAGCGTAAAAATTGAAAATACGCCCACGTTATACGTGCGAGCGTAAAATTGAAAAATATGCAGGTCAAAAGACTATATGTTTTTCACGTGTAAAACTTTATTCTTTTGAACAGAAGTGTAAAACCAAAAATATGCTCACATTATATGTGTGAGCGCAACACTGAAAATACGCAAGACTGTATTTTTTACACCTAAAACTTTATTCTTTTGAACAGAAAAAAGTACGCGTAAAATTTCATTCTTAGACTGCGTAAAAACTCTTGCATAAAACAAATTCTCTTAAAAAACAGAGAACTTTTTACGCGTAAAACTCATGTATAGCCATTTGCGTAGAGTTTGAATTTTGCATAGAGTTCATACTTAAATTCTTACTAACTTGATTTTTCTTGTTGAACTTCTTTTGCAGTGGACTTGGGGGCCCATCCTCTCTCTGAGGTGTTTGGCTCACCGGCTGGTTTTCTGGGATCAAATTATATGGAGAATTTATCCCATGTCGAGTTTTCGCAAACCGACAAGCTGTATCCCCAAGAAAGACATCAATCGATAGCTGCTCAAGGAGATAGAATGTTGCTGTCTCTGATGAACGAAGAACTATTGACATCACTGGATGGCCAGCATTATCTGAAGCCTGCGTTCATGTTCGGGGATGCAATTGACTTCAAATCTCAAACCAACCCCAAGAAGGAGTCTTGGGTGTTCAAATTTGGGGAAAGGGCGATGTATCTTCCAACAATGCCAAGAGATTATCCCCTTTCCTCTTTTGTTCATGCTACTCATCCGAGACGGATGATCTGGAATCTGAGTCCCAACAGTCATAGAAGACTGGTGAGGATCATATTCAAGAGAGATGAAAACCAGATGGGCTATCACTCGAGTACTTCCAGTGGTAGTGTCGTTTCTTTCTCAGGCTTATTTTCTGGATTCACACCAAGTGAGGGTTAATCTCTGATCCAACCAGTGCAGATATCGATATTTATAAACAAGTTTATGAACGTCTCAGTACTATATCCCCAGGTCAACCCTAGGCTTCCAGGGTGGATGATCCCTCATAATAAGAACTGGGTTCAACTTAGTTCTTGGATCATGAAGAACTTCGAAGCAGAGCTACAAGCTATCGGATTGTTTGAAGTGGTAGCCTCGACAAGTCAAGGCATACCTATAAACAATAATCTGTTCTTAGCTCTGATGCAGTTGTATATCAGCTCGACAGAAACTTTTGCAACCCCAATTGGCGAAATGGGTTTTGCACTTCATAAGATGCAATTCATCTCCAAGCTACCAATGGGGGAAGTTCTATATAAAGAGTACATTCCCTCCAACCGGGAACTAGCAGAGATCAGCAAGAAAAATTCTCGCTTAGTCGAGGTATACCAAGAGCTGATGTGCCACTATTTGATCTGCACCACTATGTATGAAAGTGGATCAAATTTGGTATACATCAATAAATGGACAACATATCTATTCTACCATAAGAATAGAATATCCAAGGAAGATAAGGAGAGATTTCAAGACAGCAAGGCTCAAACCATCAATCCTTGTTCAATAATTCCTGCTGATTTGATAAACAATTGGATGATCACATATAAGTCTCCAGACAAGTATTTGACCACCAAGACTGGAGAATTCCCTGCTGGGACTGAAACCTTGAGCTTTTTGAAGCATGGAAGTCGAAAGCTCTCAAATGAAGCCTTGCTGGCGGGCTTTCTTTCCCTGTGGCTACGAAGATGGGTCGTACCAGGGGCCGGTACAGTCGACAGGATTCATCGAAACGTACTATGGCCAGCAGTACGTTTGGTATTCAAGGCTAGACTCAGCTTATTACCAGCAATGGTGTGTCGGATAAATACAGGTTTGCGAGCATTTGGTGAAGAACTGATCAATAATGCTCCCTACCGTAAAGATTTCCCTAGGGTGGAGATGTCCTATACTTATTTAATGGGCTGGTTACTGTATCACAACTGCAGTTTATTGCCACCAGGCCCAAAAAATGATCCGGAGGTATTCCTCCAGATGTTTAGTAAAGCCGCGTGGAATGCGACTTCAGTGACGGATACCCGGGCAGCACTGAATTTCTCCCATGGGTGGAATTTCTTCTGCACAAGACCACCAGTTCCAGTTGACTGCTTCGGTATGCAATTTGACGATGTAGGTCGAGAGAGGACTGAGATACCGGCGCCAGTCTTTAATTGGCTAATATGAATCAGACCCTCACATCTGATGTATAGGATTGAAGACAACTGCATTTTCGAACCATATCTACCCAGCCGGTTCGCTCGTCAGTTCGGGTATGACCAGCTTCACGTTGGTAATCTCTCCACCACTTTCAACAATTATAGAAAATTAATTGATGGAGCGAGGGAATGGCGGTATTTCAGCGCTGGATGCACCGGTGCTAAATTTCATGTGTCAACTGCCACGAGCACAACTGAGCTACGAATGCTTCATTCGTATGCTCATTTTTATGTCTCCATTCGCTCCTTCGCCAAAGACTACAACATGAAAGGAAGTCTTTGGTGGGAAAAAGAAGGAGACGCCGAAGAACCAGTCATGGTGCCTTCGGACATTCCTGATGATGCTGTTCCAGATGAATATCTGGAGACGATCCCTACGGGAGTTGGGGAGACAGCTGCAGGAGCAATTACCATCACTACAACCCGGAAGCGAAAATCAGATACAGCTGTTACTCTCCGGGAGAAGAAGAAGGTTACTGTAAAAGGACCTTCCAAACAGAGAGCCGCCACTCCAGAAAGTGAAAATCATGTTGAGGAAACTCAAAATATTATATCTTCTTCAACTCATCCTGGAGAAGGGTCTTCAGCACCCCAACCAGCAGCAGCAACAGAAGTCACAGGAGTCCTATCTCCCGGATGTCTCAGTACTTCATTGCATCTGACTTTGCCACAAAAGGCGAAAGCTGTTGAAGACACCGCCACGACTCATGCTAATGATCCGGAACCCATCCCCTCGGATGAACCGACTCTCGAATTAGATGATGATGACTGGGACTTAGATTATGACACACTCCTATCGCGTCCTGCACCTACTCCAGGTAAAGATAAATTACACAAAATTCATACAAAAATATGTATTATGATTTTGTATATTGACTATTTTGTTTAATCTTTGTAGGTATCATCACTGTGGCAAAGCCTGTTGCTCCTCCCCCTCCTCCTCAAAAGACTATTCATGAAGAGGAAATATAATCTGAAGAAGAAAGTTCTTCTTCAAAAGAAGATTATGCTTCTAAAGAAGGTTCTCTATCTATGGAGATACAACAAGAGCCTGTAGTAGAGGTACACCAAGAATTGCCTTCTCTTGCTGTAGAAAGAGAAGAAGCGCCAACTACAGAAGAAGAGCCAGCAGTGCTCATAGAATCAGTTGCTGCTAAAGAACCCATTGTTGAGGACGTAGATATAGCAGCAATATCAATTACTGCAGTTAGCCCTGATCAGACCCCTGAGACAGTTGTTTTCGAGTCTGAACCGAACATAGGAGGCAGCACCTTCGTAATACCATCCCCTACCACCGAAACTCATCCTCCGGAGGTAGCAGAAAAGGTTGCTGAAGACGTAGTCCCGAAACTCCCTAAAAATCAATTGGCTATGGTAACGATGACAGATACATCGTTAACTCAGCTTGCTACCACAGCAACAACAACACCTGCCTCCAGTTTTCAGGAAAAGAGATTGGCAGATATCGCTGATACACCAAGCTCCAATGCTGATATGAATCTTTTGGTAGAGATTCATACTGAAACCTTTTACACAACTTTGGCAGCGTTGATCAAAATGGTTTTGAGGAAAGGCCTTAGTTATGAAAGCTTGAAAAGTGCGATTGCTACTACCATAGACAATATCGCAATGTTTAATGATACCGAGAGGGTAGCAGCTCTGCAGAAGATAGTCCAGGGACTTGAACAACCCATCAAAGAATATCTGAGGTTGTCAAGTGGGACTATAGAAAGCCTCATCCAATCCGAATATGATGCTCTCACTAATGAGTATACAACTCGGAAAACCATCTTCAAAGAATCTCTTCAAGATTATAGTAATAAGGTTGCCGTAGAAAGGACCTTCTTGAGAGAAAATAAACCCTTGTTGGAGCAGCATCAACAAGCCTATGACTCAATGAATATCAAAATTCATCAACAAAATTATAGAATTTGCGAAGTCGAGGCTGAGCTGGCTCGATTAAAGGAAGAGCAAAACCGAATGACGACAGATAGAGATCAATATTTGAGGCAAAGCTCTATTTTGGAAGAACGGAT
The DNA here is from genome assembly GCA_029216955.1 of Iris pallida. Lineage (NCBI taxonomy): Eukaryota > Viridiplantae > Streptophyta > Magnoliopsida > Asparagales > Iridaceae > Iris > Iris pallida. The sequence continues at coordinate 10,585,384 of JANAVB010010792.1, forward strand.
CTTTGGTTCTGTATCTAACATTAAAACCCTTGAAGAAGTCAAAGACAAAATGATAGCTGCCTTTGCCGAACTCTCCCACCTTTGTACAGCGGAAGCTCGAAGATCCATAGCATACACAACTATACTGGGCTCTCGCGAAAAGCGTCTGGCAGAACTACAAAAAATGATTGAAGATCTGTTCGCTCCACCTTAGGAATTTTTGTACTCAATAAAGAATTTTTTATCTTCTGTCATTTCCTTTATTTTGCTGATGTACTATTTTTAATCAAGAAATAAATGAACTACATTTTTCTTATATTCTTTTTTTTATGTATGAGATAGAAAACAATTATCAGAGGTAATATGAACATGATAAGTCTTCAAAATTCAACAAAATAAATTATATCTATCCAAAGGTAATGTGGACATGATAGATAATAAATCTTGTTTTCTTTTTAGAGTGTACAATACTATCAAAGGTAATATGAACATGATAGATCATAATAACTCAAAGAAAATAGATTAATATCTATTCAGAGGTAATATGAACATGATAGATAATAATGAAAAAAAGTAGATTTAATATCTATTCAGAGGTAATGAGGACATGATAGATAATAAATCTTTTTTTCTTTTTGAAATCAGCTAGTAAGACAAAAAAAACCAAAATTCTCTTTTAGGAGAATATTCAATCAGCTTAACCAAACCTTGGTAGCTGGAGAATGAAGAAGAGATTCAAACATAGTATTTCTTCAAGAATTTACCGTTAATTGGCATCATGAGCAAATCTCCATTAGGTTTAGACAACCTATAAGCACCATTGGAAAATACGGTTTCGACTACATAAGCACCTTCCTATTTAGCTTGGAACTTGCCTTTACTCTTATGAGTCATAACCATAGGTCTTCGGACAGCTAGAACTAGCTCTCCTACTTTAAATACCCTTTCTTTAACTTTACGATTGAAAGCTCGAGATATGCGGGCTTGATACAGCTCAATATGTTGTTGTGCTTGAAGACGCTTCTCATCCAAACCTTCAAGTTCTTGGAGTCTTAAACGGTCATTATTCTCCGTAATTAGCTCATTAGCAATGACTATTCTAAGAGATGGTATTTGGATCTCCAGTGGAAGAACAACTTCACATCCGTAAACCAATGAGAACGGTGTAAAACCAGTTGGAGTTCGGACTGTTGTTCGATAAGCCCATAAACATTCTTCAAGTTTCTCGTTCCAATCACGTTTATTAGAAGAGACGAACTTTTTGAGAAGTTTGATAATTGTTTTGTTGAAAGCTTCTACTAAACCATTAACAACTGGATTATAAGCTGTAGAAGATAAGTTCTGGATCCGATTATTGTCACAAAATCGATAAAATGCCTGACTGGCAAATTGTGGTCCGTTATCATGGATTATCCTTCGGGGAATCCTGAAGCGATAAATGACATAATGTTTGATGAAGTTAACCACATTAGACATTTTTACTTCGACAAGAGGAACTGCTTCTACCCATTTAGAAAAATAATTAGTTATAGCCAGGATAAACCGATACCCTTTGACAGAAGGGGGGTTAATTGGACCAATAATATCCATACACCAAGCTTCGAAAGGCCAAGAAGCTGCTGTAGGATGTAAAAATTCAGAGTGTTGATGAATAAAATCAGCATGAATCTGGCATGCTTTACACCGTCTGTCACGCACCGCTCCCGCAGGAGCGATCGTCCTCGCTAAGGCGTGATGTCGCACGGGCCTAGGTTGCGCCCGTGCAAGGCTATGTCCATAAACGGCCGATTTAAGCTAGGCCACAGAGTCGCACAGAGTGTCCCCATTTGCAGCGGAAAGTAAATGAACACAAGTTGAAGCAAATTCAAACTCTTTATTGATTTTCAAGAAGTTTACAAGCGGTGCTAGGCCGATATTACAAATCGCTCAAGCTCTCTCTCTCTCTGAAACATAAAAGGCGTGCCAAGTGGCTTACAACATAGAATGATTCATGGAGATGTTCCGATACATTATGTCCTGTATATGGTGCTCCAGCTCCTTGCAACGCTCCAAGGCTCCAGAGATAGCTTCGCGCCTTAGCACGTTCGAGGGAAGCTCCGTACCCGACGACGTCTCCTGCATCCTGTAAGCAGACTGTGGGGTTATCAGTACATTATTATGCACTGGTGGGGAGGCTAGCTCGCCCACAATGCTATCATTACCAAAGATGTTTCATTTACTTTTGTGTACCGTCTATCATTCATTTTCTTTCTAATCTTACCTTAGGATCAGTTTTATGGCATATTTCGTAACCTATCTCGTGTTGCCAAATTCAATGTATTGCATGAAAATACATGCACGACTTACCCATACTTACCGTGTTACCCCCAGTTTTCATGAACATGGGTATTTTGGTAATTTTCCACTTTAAAATTATTTTGGAATTATTTATTTATTTATTGTATTATTTTGGAGTTGTTTGAGTCAGGTTCGAATTTCAACTCATTCCGACTTGTATCGGGGATCCGTGGTAGTGTTGACCTTAGCGGGCCCACATACTAGTTAGCCATAGCCCACATGCTAGTTATTTTAGTTAGTGGCTAGACTAATTATTTTGGTTAGTATTAATATGGATTAGTGATTTAGGATTGACCAAACTACCCTCGACTTAACACCTTGCCAATGTATTAGCAAATAGACTTGAGAGGGGCTTTTGGACTTTTTCCCAATAGGACAAAACAGCCTAATATGGCCGGCCATGACATGTAGGGATAGGGACAAGTCACTTTATTATTTCCTCTTCCATTCTCTCTCTTGTTCTTCCCCAAATTGATTTGAGAGCAAACCCTAATCAAATTATCCCCAAATCTTTCCATTTCTCCACCAAATCTTCATCCTTCCTTCTCCATTCAATCTAAGGAAGGAGCTCCTCAAGTTTGAGAGGATTCGGAGCTTGTTCGTGTCCGTTTGGGATTCCTACGTGTTGGTGGCATTTCGGGATCGATTCGAGTCACCGGGAGGTATAAATCCTTTTCCTCTCTCATTTCTCTCATGCATTAGATTCATTTTGACATATAGGAATGACCCCCTTGGTTTGGTGCCCATTGGTGTCCATTTCGTGTCCATTTGGACATTTGTAGAGGTGTCCTAGGAGTAGGATTGTGTCCTAATGGGGAAAATCCTATTTGGACACTTGTGGAATTATTGGTATATTGATTTGATGCTATTTTAATATTTATTCCAGATTTTTCATGTGTTTAGATTTGTGGTTTCCTATGTATCATTATGTATCATATAATCTATATCAATATATGTGTATATATGGTGATATATTAATTAATCTATATATATATATATATATATATATATATATATATATATATATATATATATATATATATATATATATATGTATATATAATGTGGTTTATATATATGGGGATATATATTCTATGGTGTGATGTATGTGGCATTGTATTGGATGGGGGAATGAGGGGGTTGGCCAAGTGAGCATGGGAGAGTGTGTGCTTGTGAGGTGTTTGAGAGAATGGGATTGAGAATTAGATTGGTAGTTGGAGTTTGGATGAATGTATGTATGTGTGTGTTTGTGGGTGAGATAGAGAGATGAGAGTGGAGTGTTGATGGAGGAGGGGGGAACCACCTTGCTGTCCACACTTAGCAGTCCACTGTTTTGCTATTGTTGGCTGTCATTCAACACCCAAAATCAGTCCCTACTTGACCCCTCATTGCTGTCCTAATTGCCCCAAAAAATCAGTCTCTTTGGACTGTCCTAAAACAGTCCTAACAACCATCATATTGCTGTCCTTATTAGCCATTCATGGCTGTCCCCACAAGCCTCAATGGCTGTCCCATTTTCCTGGAAACAGTCCCCCAATTCAGCCCCTTGGTTGTCCTTTTTTTTCACTCCAAAATAGTCCACTTTTTGCCATGATGGCTGTCCTAATATAGCCTATTGTTGGCTGCCCCTTAGTCCCATTTAAACAACTTCATACAGCCCTGTCCTTGCCCACATATCAGCCCATGGTAGAACAATACTTGGCTGTCCATACCACTCAAGAACAGCCCCAAACATGTCCAGATTTTGCCCCATTGCTCCATGCATTTCAGTCCACTTTAAGTGGCTGTCCCATTGTCCAAATCTGTCCAGAAAACCCCTCCCACTTGCTGTCCTTTGTTAGTCCAAAACACCATACAAACCAGTCCATATTTCACCCTCCAACATCCCTTCAAATCCTATGTTAACACCACCACCATACCACTACAAATCAGTCCAATATGGCTTTGAGATATTGTGTGTGAGTGAGTGTTAGGGAGCTATGAGGGTAAATTCATGATATGGGTTAGGTAATAGGGTAAACCAATACCCATGTATCCTAACATAGCCTAGATACCTAGGATACCCATTTTTCTTGGTAGGTAAACCTTAGATAGGTTGGTATCTAGCTACCCTAAGGAGCCTAGGCTAGTATCTTGGGTATTAGCGGGGTTTCCTTGGTGTTGGGCAAGGTATCGGGATTTACCTTGGTAGGGTAATGCTAGTTTTGCCTAGGAATAGGGTATTAGTGTTTGGAGTCTAAGATAGGGTTAGAACTTGATCCCCTTGGTTGGTAATTATCAAATATGGTGCTCATAGACTAGTTTTGACGTTGGTTGACCTTTTTGACCAAAAGTCAACAAAAGTCAACCGAGAGTCAAACTTAGCCTTTAAGCGACCCGATTTGACCGAAACCAAACCAGAGTTGACCGGTTGACTGAAAGTCAACAGTTGGTCAACATTAGACTAGTTTGACCTAGGGTTGACCTAGAGTTGACCAGAGTTGACTTTTTGACCAAAAGTCAACTATAAGTCAACCTTTGATCCCGTTTGACCTAGTTTGACTTGGATTGACTCCCAGTGACCTAGTATGACCTAGTATGAACCAGTATGACCTAGTATGACTCAGTTTGACCTAGATTGACCTAGTTTTGACTTAGACTTGCATTCATGGCTTATATTAGTTTTTTTTTCAGTATAAAATCCTGTTTGACTCATAGTATCTTATTTTAGGTCTGTTTTGTTCTAAATTTCTGCTGCGTGTTCAATGTCTCTGCTTGGGACTTCTGTGCGATGACCCCGTCGTCGCCACTATAATCGGTCGTTATGGAACCCGCCTTGCACGAGCGCAATCTAGGCTCGTGCGGCATCACGCCTTAGCGAGGACGATCGCTCCTACGGGAGCGGGGCATGACAGTTTGGTCCAGGATGAGGGGTGCAAGGCCCAGAAGTTCCGGAGGGGTCTCATACATGCAGTACGCACTCGCACATCTGGGCGACGAGACGCGATGTTTGAACAGATCCTTATGGAGGCTCAGATTGCAGAGGAGGACTTCGGCCTCAAGCCGAAGAGGAGCAGTGACGCTCTTGGAGCTAGGTCGAGTGCAGGGCCAGCGAAGCGCCCACATTTCCAGCAGAGGCAGTTCCAGCAGCAGCAGCCTCAGTTGTAGTTCCAACAGGCACCGGCACGTGCCCAGCAGCATCAGGGTCAGGGTCAGGGCCAGAGGCCGGCTATACAGTGTAACTTCTGCGGGAAGCCAGGACACACTAGAGAGGTTTACAGGAAGAGATTGGGCGTCTGCTTATACTGTGGGGCGCCCGATCACCAGCTGAAGGACTGCCGTATTCGAGGAGTCCAAGGAGTCCAGGACAGAGCACAGCCGGCCAGAGGACCAGCAGTACAGCAGAGAGGTCCTCCACTTCAGACGCAGCAGCAGCATTTCCAGCAGCACCAGAGGGGAGCCCCTGCGAGCAGAGTGTTTACCCTGACAGCAGAGGAGGAGGCAGAGCCAGTAGGCGATGTAGTGGCAGGTCACGTTCTTCTTGATTTATTTCCTGTATTTACCTTATTTGATTCCGGTGCCTCTCATAGCTTTGTGTCTGTCTCCTTTGCTCTGAGACACAATATTATTGCTGAACCCTTGGGTAGGACTTACAAGATATTGACCGGGGGAGGCATCATCTTGGTCAACAATATCTACAAGGGGCGGAGAGTTACTGTAGGTGGCCGAGTTTTGGGTGCGTGCTTGCTCGTAATACCCCTTCCGAGGTACGATGTGGTACTCGGAATGGATTGGTTGAGCATGCACCATGCTAGTATAAATTGTAGAGGAGGTAGGATTTTGTTTAGGCCATCGGGAGAGCCAGAAATTGTGTTTGCTAGCGGAGCAGCTGAGCCGGGAGATGGGTTATACGGAGCTTTACTGGCGGGGCAGGCATTGCCGCATCCATTGATAGCTGACTTCATGGATGTTTTTCCCGAGGAGTTGCCTGGGATGCCGCCGGATAGAGACATTGAGTTCTTTATAGACTTAATGCCGGGTGATGAGCCTATCTCATAGCATGTCTATAGGGTCAACAACAGCGAGTTGGCGGAGCTGAAGAAGCAGGTCAACGAGCTGCAGGAGAAGGGATTTATTAGATCCAGTTCATCGTCTTGGGGAGCGCCAGTCCTGTTTGTACCAAAGAAGGATGGTACGATGCGTATGTGTATCGATTACAGGGCGCTCAACAACCTTACTATCAAGAATAAGTACCCATTGTCGAGGATCGACGACTTGTTCGATCAGTTGAGCAGCGCCAAGGTGTTTTTAAAGATAGATCTGAGGTCCGGCTATCATCAGCTGAAGGTGAAGCAGGAAGACATTCCGAAGACAGCTTTTCAGACTCGGTACGGCCAGTACGAGTTCACAGTGATGCCATTTGGGTTGACCAACGCCCCAGCTGTGTTCATGAACTTGATGAATAAGGTATTCCATCAGTACCTTGACAAGTTCGTGGTGGTCTTCATAGACGACATCCTAGTCTACTCAAAGACGCCGGAGGAGCACGAGGAGCATCTGAGGATTGTGCTCGAGACTTTGAGAAAAGAGCAGTTGTATGGAAAGTTGTCGAAGTGTGTGTTCTTCCTAGACCAGGTCGAGTTCTTGGGTCATATTGTGACCGAGCACGGGATCTTAGTAGACCAGAGGAAGATTGCTGCGGTAGAGTCTTGGTCTACGCCCAGTACAGTTGCCGAGATTCGGAGCTTTCTGGGATTGGTGGGCTACTATCGGAAGTTCGTCCAGGATTTCTCGTAGATTGCGGAGCCGATGACTAGACTCACCAGGAAGGACGTGGAGTTTGTCTGGACTGAGGAGTGTCAGGCCGCCTTCGATGAGCTGAAGAAGAGGTTGACATCAGCTCCGATCTTGACATTACCATTTGGGACCGGTAGTTTCTCGATTTACAACGACGCTTCTGGCCGGGGTCTGGGTTGTGTACTTCAGTAGCACGGGAAGGTGATTGTCTATGCATCTAGGCAGTTACGTCTTCATGAGAAGAACTACCCAACTCACGATCTGGAGTTAGTCGCTGTCATCTTTGCCCTGAAGTTGTGGAAACACTATCTGTACGGAGAGCGGGTTGAGATCTTTATTGACCGCAAGAGCTTGAAGTACGTGTTCACTCAGAAGGAGCTGAACATGAGGCAGAGACGTTAGCTTGAGCTGATGAAGGATTTTGATATCGCCTTGCAGTACCATCCAGGAAAGGCCAACGTCGTTGCAGATGTCTTGAGCAGGTATCCAGTGGCTATGTATCTGACATCAGACCGTCATCTTTTGGATGACCTGGACAGTTTGGGAATCGAGGTAATTATTTCGGGCATGGAGGTACAGATGTGGGGTTTACAGATTCAGTCTGAGTTGATGGACAGAGTCAAATCAGCGCAGTATGATGATGTTGCCCTGAGGAGCATCAGGGAGCAGGTGCAGGCAGGGTTGCTTGATGATTTCTCTATTGCCGAGGATGGATCGCTGCGGCACAGTGCTAGACTGTGCGTTCCGAGTGGAGAGCTTCGGAAGGAGGTTCTTCAGGAGGCTCATCGCTCTCAGTACTCTATGCATCCTGGTGCCAACAAGATGTACAGAGATTTGAGAGAGCACGTTTGGTGGTACGGCATGAAGCGCGAGGTGGCTCAGTTTGTATCTCGCTGCTTGGTTTGTCAGCAGATGAAGGCCGAGAGACAGAGGCCTGGTGGATTGCTACAGCCACTACCCATTTCTGAGTGGAAGTGGGAGCACATCACCATGGACTTTGTGTCCGGACTTCCACGATCTCCAGTAGGAAAAGACGCGATTTGGGTCATAGTTGATAGATTGACCAAATCGGCCCACTTTTTGCCTTTCAAGGTGGGATTGTCTACGGAGAGGTTGGCAGAGCTGTATGTTCGTCAGATCGTGCGACTGCATGGGGTTCCTGTGAGCATAGTTTCAGATCGAGATAGTCGTTTCACTTCCCACTTTTGGAGGAGTTTGCAGGCTAGCTTGGGCACCTCGCTCAAGTTTAGTACCGCTTATCACCCCAGACAGACGGGCAGTCGGAGAGGACTATCCAGACCTTGGAGGATATGCTTCGCACGTGTGTGCTAGATCTCGGGGGTTCTTGGGAGGATCATCTTCACCTGGTAGAGTTTGCTTACAACAATAGCTACCATGCCAGTATAGAGATGTCGCCATTCGAGGCTCTATACGGACGAAGATGCCGTACTCCCTTGTCATGGGACGATGTTGGCGAGAGAGTACTGCTTGGACCGGAGATGGTGGTAGATGCAGCTGAGAAGGTCAGGCTGATTAGAGACAGACTTCGGGTGGCTTAGGATAGGCAGCGGCATTGGGCCGATAGCCACCAGAGACCGTTAGAGTTCGAGGTTAGTTTCAGTTCCTGTTTGTGATTGTTTGTGATTTGTCTGTTCTGTATTCTGAGTTTGTTTTATGTCTAGGCTGGTGCTTTGGTGTTCCTGAAGATTTCTCCGACACGGGGCACGATTCGCTTTGGTGGGGACGGGAAGCTTAGTCCGCGCTACATCGGACCTTTCACCATCCTTGAGAGGGTCGGTACAGTAGCTTACATGCTAGACTTGCCGCCTATGCTAGAGGGGGTACACAACGTGTTCCATGTGTCGCAGCTGAGACGGTACGTGGCGGACCCCAGCCATGTATTGGACCATTCAGCGATCGAGGTGGGGCCTACTCTTCCCTATCCAGAGCAGCCAGTGGAGATTCTGGATCATAGGGAGAAGGTGCTCCGGAACCAGGTTATACCCTTGGTTCGTGTTGCATGGAGGCATCACTCTCCAGGTGAGTCTACCTGGGAGAGAGAAGACGACATGCGGGAGCGTTTCCCTTATCTTTTCGAGCCCTGAGGTATAATTTTGTTTCTGCATGTGATTCAGTGTATGTTTGTTTTAATTTTGAGGACAAATTTTTTTTAAGGTGGATAGATTTGTCACCCCTAGTTTTCATGAACAGGGGTATTTTGGTAATTTTCCACTTTAAAATTATTTTGGAATTATTTATTTATTTATTGTATTATTTTGGAGTTGTTTGAGTCGGGTTCGAATTTCAACTCATTCCGACTTGTATCGGGGACCCGGGATAGTGTTGACCTTAGCGGGCCCACATACTAGTTAGCCATGGCCCACATGCTAGTTATTTTAGTTAGTGACTAGACTAATTATTTTGGTTAGTATTAATATGGATTAGTGATTTAGGATTGACCAAACTACCCCCGACTTAACCCCTTGCCAATGTATTAGCAAATAGACTTGAGAGGGGCTTTTGGACTTTTTTCCAATTGGACAAAACAGCATAATATGGCCGGCCATGACATGTAGGGGATAGGGACAAGTCACTTTATTATTTCCTCTTCCATTCTCTCTCTTGTTCTTCTCCAAATTGATTTGAGAGCAAACCCTAATCAAATCATCCCCAAATCTTTCTATTTTTCTACCAAATCTTCATCCTTCCTTCTCCATTCAATCCAAGGAAGGAGATCCTCAAGTTTGAGAGGATTCGGAGCTTGTTCGTGTCCGTTTGGGATTCTTACGTGTCGGTGGCATTTCGGGATCGATTCGAGTCACCGGGAGGTATAAATCCTTTCCCTCTCTCATTTCTCTCATGCATTAGATTCATTTTGACATATAGGAATGACCCCCTTGATTTGGTGCCCATTGGTGTCCATTTCGTGTCCATTTGGACATTTGTAGAGGTGTCCTAGGAGTAGGATTGTGTCATAATGGGGAAAATCCTATTTGGACACTTGTAGAATTATTGGTATATTGATTTGATGCTATTCTAATATTTATTCTAGATTTTTCATGTGTTTAGATTTGTGGTTTCCTATGTATCATTATGTATCATATTATCTATATCAATATATGGTGATATATTAATTAATCTATATATATATATATATATATATATATATATATATATATATATATATTTTATATATATATATATATGTATATATAATGTGGTTTATATATATGGGGATATATATTCTATGGTGTGATGTGTGTGGCAATGTGTTGGATGGGGGCATGAGGGGGTCGGCCAAGTGAGCATGGGAGTGTGTGTGCTTGTGAGGTGTTTGAGAGAATGGGATTGAGAATTAGATTGGTAGTTGGAGTTTGGATGAATGTATGTATGTGTATGTTTGTGGGTGAGATAGAGAGATGAGAGTGGAGTGTTGATGGAAGAGGGGGGAACCACCTTGCTGTCCACACTTAGCAGTCCACTGTTTTGCCATTGTTGGCTGTCATTCAACACCCAAAATCAGTCCCTACTTGACCCCTCATTGATGTCCTAATTGCCCCAAAAAATCAGTCCCTTTGGACTGTTCTAAAGCAGTCCTAACAACCATCATATTGCTGTCCTTATTAGCCATTCATGGCTGCCCCCATAAGCCTCAATGGCTGTCCCATTTTCCTGGAAACAGTCCCCCAATTCAGCCCCTTGGATGTCCTTTTTTTTCACTCCAAAACAGTCCACTTTTTGCCATGTTGGCTGTCATAATATAGCCTATAGTTGGATGCCCCTTAGTCGCATTTAAACCACTTCATACAGCCCTGTCCTTGCCCACATATCAGCCCATGGTAGAATAATACTTGGCTGTCCATACCACTCAAGAACAGCCCCAAACATGTCCAGATTTTGCCCCATTGCTCCATGCATTTCAGTCCACTTTAAGTGGCTGTCCCATTGTCCAAATCTGTCCAGAAAACCCCCCCACTTGTTGTCCTTTGTTGGTCCAAAACACCATACAAACCAGTCCATATTTCACCCTCCAACATTCCTTCAAATCCCATGTTAACACCACCACCATACTACTACAAATCAGTCCAATATGGCTTTGAGATATTGTGTGTGAGTGAGTGTTAGGGAGCTATGAGGGTAAATTCATGATATGGGTTAGGTAATAGGGTAAACCAATACCCATGTATCCTAACATAGCATAGATACCTAGGATACCCATTTTTCTTGGTAGGTAAACCTTAGATAGGTTGGTATCTAGCTACCCTAAGGAGCCTAGGCTAGTATCTTGGGTATTAGCGGGGTTTCCTTGGTGTTGGGCAAGGTATCGGGATTTACCTTGGTAGGGTAATGCTAGTTTTGCCTAGGAATAGGGTATTAGTGTTTGGAGTCTAAGATAGGGTTAGAACTTGATCCCCTTGGTTGGTAATTATCAAATATGGTGCTCATAGACTAGTTTTGACGTCGGTTGACCTTTTTGACCAAAAGTCAACAAAAGTCAACCGAGAGTCAAACTTAGCCTTTAAGCGACCCGATTTGACCGAAACCAAACCAGAGTTGACCGGTTGACTGAAAGTCAACAGTTGGTCAACATTAGACTAGTTTGACCTAGGGTTGACCTAGAGTTGACCAGAGTTGACTCTTTGACCAAAAGTCAACTATAAGTCAACCTTTGACCCCGTTTGACCTAGTTTGACTTGGATTGACTCCCAGTGACCTAGTATGACCTAGTATGAACCAGTATGACCTAGTATGACTTAGTTTGACCTAGATTGACCTAGTTTTGACTTAGACTTGCATTCATGGCTTATATTAGTTTTCTTTTCAATATAAAACCCTGTTTGACTCATAGTATCTTATTTTAGGTCTGTGATCACTCTGAGCGTCTGTTCACCCTATCAGCTCAGGACCACATGCGAGTACATTCACAGACAGTTTTCATTGTCTTGATATCTACTATATCCGATTCAGTCGTAGTATTTTACATGATTCCTGACACGACGTTTCACGGACTAGTATACGTCGGATCCTGTCATGAGATATTATTCCTAGACTCCCTTGGTATATGAGTATATGATATTTTTGTGTTCCTGTACTTATATAGATACTGATTTGGGAGTGGGCTGGCCCCCTGCTCTCGAACCCCATGTCATGACGTGCCATGTCCAGATCCGTGATACTATTCGGGGATGGGGGAATTATTAGGGGTTATGTGATCAAAGCCTCCCTGTAACTATATTTTGCTAGCGCCACCCTCACCTCACGTAGGGTGCAGCAGACACCCCATTACCAGTTATCCAGGTTGGACGACATGACTCTCCGTTGAGGACACCGCGGATTGCCGGGCCAAGTGGATAACCATCTCTTGCTTCCCTAGCCGATCACATATCGCTCTAATAGTTCAAATCACCTTTTACATTTATTTAGCGTATCTTATATTCCAGTTCAGCTTTACTTTCTGTACTTCTTACCATGCTATGATTTCTATTTCTCACATGCTTTACCTGCTTTATACTGTGCCATGATTTGAGACTAAGTTCTGTTTGAAAGAAGGGTTACAACTCCGGTCCTTGTTTGGTTCAGGGGTTGTAACTCGGCTTTCAAATGGTTCCCAAGTCGCCTATATCTTTGTCTTGTATTTTATTATTGCTGTCTCTTATAGTATTTCTTAATTCATATGGAACTGCTGTTGGTGTTTGTACTTGCTCATTTTTCTGACAAGATACGTTGACAAATTTTACAGATGATTCAGAGGCTGATTGCCCGACTTACTATGGGGTTGAGTCTGATGGACTAGATTTAGACCGTGGCTTGTTGGTAGAGCCACTAGACTTTGCTCACCCTGAGTAGCATAGTTTAGTTAGGTTTGCCTGGCCTGCGAGCCAGCTAGTACATTTCAGTTTTGTAGTATCATATATATTTTCTGAGACTTGGATGTTTGTGTTTAGCTCTGACTTATGGATTTTGGACTCATTTCCTGTTTTATCTATCATATCTCTTTTCTATGCTATCTACCTTAGTTTGATATATGTGATTGAGACTGTCTTGCTATGTCACCTCCATTCGGAGAGTATATACTGTATAGGTACATTTATCTGTTTTAGTCGTAGTATTTACAGACCCTATATACAATGTTCTACCACCGATACTGCGGCGTAGGCTGGACGTAACCACGTGCTCGTGCCCCTCTTCTGGGTACGGGTCGTGACAATCCGTCCGGCCTTCCCTGTCCAAAGTAAACCAAGTTAGTCAACAATTCATAGGAAATAACCTAACGTGATTCATGTGAACTTTCAATATCAAGGGCGTGTTCCTGCCTGGGGCCCTAGCGCGTCATAGGCGTGTTTTCCAACTCCTTTGCCGAAGTACTCTCGATTACTTGGTGTGTTGTATTCAAGCCTGTTCCGAAGGCACTTCATTTAGTTAACTTAGACTACTTTGATTTCAATGCAAGGACTGCACGTGGATTGCCACCAGCAAAGCCTACTTAAATCTATATGCACCGTTCGCTGGCATCACAAGCCATTTTGGACATAACCAAACCGTTGTATTTCTCAACTAACGTAGGGTGCGGGCTGGTACATACCCCGTTAGTCTCTTGAAATACTGCTGCACTTACGTCTCCTGGATGGCCAAGTCCACACCCAGGCAGCCCGTAAGCCATATTTTTTATTTTCGTCCGGACCGGCCACGTCCCCCCTTTGACCGTGCCGCTGGAAATCCCTTATATCTCCCACCTCCCGTATACAAGGGGATTGTCCACGACCATTTCGTATTATTTGTCATTTTAACTTAACGGCTGTCACCGAGCCGTAGGCTAACCCTTAGCCATAATGCGTTATCGACCAGGTTGGCGTCCGTGCAGCGCCACTACAACAAAAAACCCTTTTAATGACGCTCGACAGGGAGTTTTAATGACGGCTGATACATAAGCGTTATCAAGTTGAAAAATACCTTTTTTCTATGACGGTTTGGACTAATTTTGGACTTTTTATAACGTTTATAAAACAAACCGTCATTAATACTTTAGAGCGGTGGCAAACTTGTAATTTTTTTTACTGTATAAAAGCTAAATGGGAGAGAGAAAATTCATTTCTCATCCATTTTCTAAGGAGCAGCATCTCTCCAAACCTCTTCTCCCCCAATTTCCTCAAGAGTTAGGTTAGGGTTTCTGATCCATGGGTTGCTTCTCCTTCTTCCGGTTTCGAGAGAGCTAGGGTTTTCGGCGGAGCTCGGAAGGAGCCATGGGTTGCTTCTCCTTCTTCCGGCCCCGGCGGAAGGAGATCGGGAGCAACCGGATCGAGGACAGCTCCATCGTGCGGTGCATTTCGTCTTTCGGTACTCGTTTTGCCCTAAAGTTCACATCTTTTTTCTTTTTTCGACTTCTGTTGAAATTTATGGGCTTTTTTTTGTGTGTGGGGGGCAGAGCAGAGGAGGAAGCCGCCGCTGCCTGCCCACTGTGAAACCAATAACTGCGCCCAGAGCTTCTCCTTCCGCGACCTGGCGGTCGCCACCATGAACTTCAAGGAGGCCAATCTGATCGACGAGGGCGGGTTCGGAAGGGTTTACAAGGGCCAACTCCAGTCGGGACAGGCAAATTACGATCCGATCCTGTTCGAAATTTGTTCGAGCGATTCATTTCGATTTTCGATTGTAAAATCGTCCATTTCCAGGTCGTGGCGGTCAAGCATTTGAACAGGAAAGGGGTCCAGGGGAGCAAGGAGTTCCTGGTGGAGACCCTGATGCTGATCATGCTGCGCCATCCCAACCTCGTAAATCTGCACGGGTACTGCGTCGAGGGGGACGAGAGGCTCCTGGTTTACGAGTACATGCCGCAGGGAAGCGTGGAGGATCATTTGTTTGGTAAAATACTGAAACTCGTTACGTTTAGTACTGATTCTGCCATTAGTTGTGTACACATTGCAATTTTCTTTTGTTCCCATGAAGCATGTTCATGATAATGGGCCTTGTTTCTTGGTGGGGAGATTAACTGCCAAAGTGCTGAGGGGCAGATTCAGGTTCCATCCCTGAATAACTATTCACTTTTTTATACCAGTCGGCAGTGTTTCCTTGTCATTTTTACATTGCAAGATTTCATTATGAGCAACTCAAAGATTGTAGAAAGGCAGTATACAGGTCACTATTTCAAGTGCACTTTACGATAATTTTTTTAGCTTAAAACATAAACGAAAATTTCCTAACTTGGAGTTTGGGCAAGGCGCAACTGGTTTAGAAACAGTTTTTTGTTTAATGATTAGCTTCGTTGGCTTGGATCTGATGGGCTCAAACCCAAATTGGGTCTAAAATTGTTCTTCAACCTAATCAGATGGTTTAGTATAAAGCCAACTGATCAGAGTAAGAAGTTAAGAACCGTCCATCAGCTTGGACAGAAGACAATTTTAGTGCTATTTATTTCCTATCTATTGCCTGTGTCATGGATTTTTTTGTCCTGTTGATTGACAAAAGTGAATATTTAGACATAAGAGTCGATACAATTTTGATGCAAATTTCTTGTTTTTCTTTAAAGTGGCTTACTATACAGTCTATACTAACTATGCACGAGTGTGCATCAGAATGCATTCAGTCGATTTAAACCACAACCAAGAGATGGTTTGAAATGACTGGTTTTCCAAGAGTATGTCAACTTGGATGGTTTACTTAAGAATGGTGAGACATCCCCAACTGGACCACTTAACTAAGACACATATGGTTATTATCTAATGGCTAGATTCTGTATAATACTAGTCCTGTGATACTTTAGTTTCTATGTTTCTTATATTACAAACAGTTCTTGCTCTAGGTTCAATTTCTGTGTCTCATTTCTTTGTGAATATGATTCAGGATTTGGTTAATATTGGAACACAGGATTTGGTTGAAGGGAGAGTAAGTATAAGAATTTTGACATTTATTCTTTTTGTAGTGCAGTCTTGCTATGGCATTCTTGAATTATTCCAGGTGTCTGCTCTGTTTGCAATTATTCTCGGGTTTGTTTTGATATACTTTTCTATGTGAAATACACATTTCTATCTATTTATAAAATAAATTGTTTTGTTATGATTGGTTTAGCTTCAAACTAGTTCATTTGTGCACCTTTATGCTTCAAAACAACATTCTCTTGGTATAGTGATCTAAGAGAATATCTGATTGCGTAGCTGCTCTAATTGGGACATATTATGTTGGTGGCGGATTAACTGCTGCTCTTGCTGTATTGAAATGGTTAGGCATTGATACTGAACTTGAGTCTGAAATGGTTGGGAAAGCAATGACCACCTCTATGTCATTTTGGAGTTGTGTTCCCAGATCTGATGACATGGAAATTCTGGAAAAGAAATTACGCTATGAGTTTGCAATTAAACGCCTTTTATTGGAGGCAATAACTCATGCTTCTGAAATTGGAACTAGCTACTGCTACCAAGTAAGCAAGTTTGGAAGTTTTTTCCTAGTTGATACTAGATACTGATATATTTATCATTTTTTGTTTGACACTCAAAATTACTTTTCATATTTATAATCATGCATTTGACTTCTTTTTCTTTATTTTTTCAAAACCAGAGGCTTGAATTTCTTGGTGATGCAGTACTAGACCTACTTATCACTTGGCTACTTCTTTAACACAAAGTGTACGATGGAGGGAGACATTTTTTAGGATTTTGCTACGTGATGCCGACAGTTTTGATGTGCTCAAAGTTGAAGCCAATGTACTAATAGTTTTGAGGGTCTACTTACTAGTAGTAGTTGTAAATATATGTATTTGGATGTCTTATTTTGAAAAATGTAATGAAGATGGTGATATATGTTATGTATATATTTGTAAATGGATTAAATGGTACTCTATAACATTTAGATATTTTCTTGTGAATATGGTTCAAAATGAATGTTTTGAAATTGAATTGAGCAACATTGAGCATTGATCTATAATTTTTTGGAAAGTAATATATAAATGTGCAGAATTGAGCGTTATAAATGTGCTGAATTGAGTCTATACAGATTATCTATTCATAACGCTTTCAAACTATGCTGAAAATAAGTGTAGCAGAAACTCATCATATTCATGACGGTTATTTTATGACGCTTTTAAAAAACATTTATAACACCCATTTTCATGACGGTTGCTGTGGAAAAAAAAAGCGTCATGGTACGTCATTAATGAGCCGTCATTAAAAGGGTTTTTTGTTGTAGTGCGTGGGTAGCGAGCCCCGTTGCACGTGCCCGTCATACCTGTCGCTAACCATTCCTTTCTTCCTTATCTTTTATTCATTCTTTCTTTTCTTTCTTTTCACTTGTCCGTTCGTTCATTGATTCATTCACGTATTCATTCTTTCATTCGTTGGTTCATTCATTCACTTATCCATTCATTCTTTCATTCACACGTTATGCAACTCCCCGTACGGGAGTCGCCTTGGCGACCCATTGGTCCCATAATCTTTCAATGTTGCTATACTCTACTCGGAATGACTATGTTGATAGTCTTCCCGTTTCATTGTTGTAATCCATTCATTGTTTCATTGTTTGAATGCATAAGGGACTTGAACGTAAGCTTGTGCCTTAGCACGAGCGTGGAGCGCGGTGCGAGAGTTCTCACATTTTCCATGTTCTTTTCAATATTCTATACAAGCATACAAGATGGGATTATTCCCTTAGTTAGGTGCGTTGAGTCATTTATTAGCATGCACGGTGTTATCGCCTAGCGATTCTAGCATTAGTATCCGTATTGTTATGTGTCTAGGCTAAGCAAAGACAGGTTCATCGGAGCCACCCACCTTAGCGATGTTCGCATCGGTCGAGAGATACTCCGAGCGCGCCTTTGAAAGTCTAAGTCTGGATTCATCTTTGATGGGCCAATATAAGCCTTGCATCGATTCTACATCAGGTCGATGCCAACTCTTCGGGTCGACGGCTCGTTTGAGTCATTGCACTTGCCGTTTGAATCGGCGTTCCGCTAGGACGGAGCGGGTCATTACATAATACACCACTCAAAACAAGTCTCGTCCTCGAGACTTCCTGAGTGCAGGTCATCCTACCATTCCTTAACTCGTGTCATCGTGTTTCATAGACAATTCTATCGAACGGCTCTATCGAACCATGCTCGGTACCTTTTCAAGTTCCGTGTCGCATACGTTTGGTCGATTTTATTGAATGGCTTTTCATTCATTTCAGAGTTGATGGTTCTTATTCAATTGTCACGTTTCTTCGACTTGGTTGCTATTTCGACGTATCATGGGACTGAAACGGTCGTACGAGGTGCATTGAAATTCTCAAACACGAGAGTCGTAGGCTGAGGCAAACTCACTCATTCGTTCATGCGCATCTCAACACCCACTTGCAGCTGCATTCGAATTCATCATATCGCTGAGTTTAGATCGTACATGCATTCAAGGCGTCCCCCGAATACGTACATTTCAACCAAGCTTAGCGACTAGCGAAGTCGGACAAGCTACTCGTGATAGTTTCAATTTGCCGATCGTTTTGCTAACTTCGATTTAAAACCGAACTCATGTGTGTATCACATATCGTTTATCTCGGTCCTCGAGATGATTCGATTCGCTTCTCAAGCGCTCTTGTCAACGAAATCAATACGATTTCATCTTAGCGGAGTCGACCAAGTCTAAGTAATTCCCGTCCGATTCGAGACCAAGTATTGCACTATCATCGAGTACGTCTTTCGACCAATGATTCAATTCGTTATTCCAACTTTACTTGCGCATCATCTATTCCTATCATTCCTTCGTTTGGGGCTATTCTCGTTGTCGTTCACGTACACTCCTAATTCCCCGTCCTACTCTAAGTCCTGTTGCCCCAAGTCTATCGTCCGTCCATGTCACGACCCGCACCCACTGTGAGGGTACGAGAACGTAACAACGCCCAGCCTACACCGCAGTGTCGGCGGTAGAATGCTGTCCTAGGTCAACATACATCTAGCAATATAATACTAAGCAGTAAATGAACTCAATCACAACTAAGAAAGAAGAAAGCACGATAAGATATAGAACTCAAGGAAATACAGGAGATAGAATACACTAAGATAATATTCCAGCAATATCCAGAGTACATAACTCGGCTACTGAATATGAAAGAATATACACAACTCAACATCTCTGAACAAAAATAAAGTCTAGCTAAACAGTCTCAAGACAACATAAAGATAAGATACGGCCTAACTAAACTAGTCTAGGCAGTGGGGGTGATGTCCTCAGCTAGAGCTGTCCCGAAGAAGGTATCCTCCCAGGCCTCCTCCTCGTCCTCTGTAATATTTTTAACAGGTCCAGTCAGGACAGGAGCGAGCACAGTACATCTCAACAGTTCATAGCAGGTTAGAAAATATAATCATGCAGTAAAGTAAGATACAGGTGCTGAAGAATACAGTATGTAAACAGAGAGAGAGAACTGTAATAGAAATATCTACTATAAGTAAGGAACTAACAGTGGCTAGTGAGTCAGAGTACAGGATAGCACATGTGAACGGAACAGATTTGTACATGATCTACACTAAAGAGTTGTACATGATCTACACTACAGAGTTGTACATGATCTACACTAAAGAGTTGTACATGATCTACACTACAGAGTTGTACATGATCTACACTAAAAAAAGTTGTACATGTATGGTGAAAGCACAGGAGTACAAGATCCGTATAGTACTAATCCGTGATAATGTTGTGACAGCACAAGTAAAGTAATTTAATGCAGGAAATAATTCTAAGCAGGATATGAAATGATCAAAGAATGTACTCGTCTGTATCTGAGTGTCTGAAGTAAATGTACTGTCCGAGGAGAGGTGTCTGGCTCCTAATCAGAACAGCACAAGTCACAACAAGTCTAAAATGATATAATGAAGTCCTAATATGCATTCTACATGATTCTAGGTCAATCTAGGCCAAACTCAACTCTTGGTCAACTCTGGTCAACCCTAGAAGTTAAACTAGGTTAAACAAGACTAATCTAGGCTAATCAAGTCTATACTAGTCTAACCTAGGCTAAACTAGCCTATTCCAAGTCTAACAAGACTGTACAAGACTAATCTAGACTCTACTAGGTCTAACAAGGTCTAAGTTAAACAATTCTAGGCTAACCAATATCCATGTATACCTGTATAGCATAAATATATACTACATCTACACTTGCTAGCATATGGCATATAGCCTATAGGTAACCTATAACAAAACCCTATATATACAACCCTATAGGCTATCACATATCACATATAGTCTATACTCTACATACAACCATACAATTATATATAACATATATCTATACAACCACTATATAGGTATATATCTAATAAACATCTCACATATCATATATATACATACATAGGAATCAAGGAAAGGAAATATGATTGTGTACATGTGTGTGATAGGGTGAGTGATAGTGGAACCTGTGTACAGTGAAGGCTACATGAATTAGTGAGCTAACTAATAATGTGATTCTGGAACATACTAACATTTGCAAATGGGGAGAAAATCAGTGAGCTAAAGACTGAAAAGGGGATATAGTGTGTATAATAAAATGGTGGGGAACTTGTGTGTGTGGTATACAGAAAATGAGAAAACAATGAGTGTCAATGTGTCATTTGTGTGTGCACAGGGGGTCATGTATGCAGCAGGAACATGCTGACAGGATGTGAAATGTGAGGATACAACATCCTGAACTCAGGACAGCAATGTAGGCAGTGCAGGGGGGTTGTGTGTGGAAATCATTCTCAGGTTCAGCCCCAATGACAGTGTCATCAGGAACCCTTGGGTGCTAATCCCAGGAACCCAAAGTGATAGGAGAAACAATGTGTAGGTGATCCTGAAATCAGTGAGTTAATGGAATGGGACAGTGAGTGAGTGTAACCTGGAATCAAAATGAAATTCCAGTTCACAACATGAACCAAATCCAGTTTATAGGAACATTCTAATTCAGAGCTCGAAAGGGAATCAGCATATCAACACCCATTCAAATCAAAACTAATGCATATGAATTTATCATTGAAAACAATGGTATGTGAAAAGAAAGCTCAGGGTTTCCAGGGATTCAGTGTATCAGAAAGCATGTATTCTTGTGTGTGTGTGAGTTGTGAAGGGTGGGTGAGAGACTGCAGTTCAGTTTTAGGAACAGATAGGAAAAGGAACCTATTCATTAATATACAGCTCAGCTATAATGGTAAGAAAACAGTCCTAGTTAGCAGTAAAACACAATCGACCCCATCTCAGTTCAAATCAAAACTCCCATAACTCTATATCAATACACAATACATCTTAACAATTTCAGTTTTCAAATGAACCCAAAAACTCAGTTTATATCACAGCATTCAATGTCCAAAAGGAAATCAACCTCAGTTCAAAACAACCAACCCCCAAAATCTCAGATTTTGCCTATTTTAACAGTGAATCAAAACTTCATAACAGTGGAATCAAGTATCAGCGAATCTCAGGTTTTGTAGAGAGTGTTCTCAGGAAACTCAGTTTAAACATAAACTCGATCTTCCATGTTCCAATTCAGGAATTCAATACCAAAAATCAAATTGTGATATACAATCCTATAATCAAATCTCATTCAGTTTTGTGTATATAGAGGGGTGAGTGAGAGGTTGGTCTGAACTCATTTACAGGTTTGAATGTGTAAACATATAACAGTGTGATGTAATATGAGTGTGTGATCACACATTGTATGAGTGTGGACATGAATGGAAAACAGTGCATTGGTGTGACTGCCAGTGTGGGCGTGTGTGTGGAGTTAACCTCATGTGTGATAGGATTTTAGTTGTGACAGTTCAACTCAGATTTGTATATGTGCAGGAAAAATGTATGCAGTGTGTGTGTGATGCATCAGGAACCTGTGTGTGGTTCATGAGCTCGGGTTATGTGTGCCATTAGTGTTCTGTGTACAGAGGTCTCATGAAGAGCTGAAACATGTGACAGTGCAAAAAATAGAATTCTCAGGAAAATACAGTAAAGAATAATCATGTAGTTAAGTCTCCATGTTTCATTCCTAATGGTGAATCAATTAGTCAAGGCTAGATGACAATATTAAAATCAAATCACTAGGAACCATCTCAGGTTTTCTATTCACAGGAATTTTAGGGAAACAAACTCAGGTTTTCAAATTCATTTCAGTCCCTACCATTCTCAGGTTTCAAGGAGAACACCATTGAATAAAATAAAGGAAAATCAGTGAGTAGCATTCAGTTTAATTAGGAATAAAAATCGAATCCAAATCTGGATGTCAGTATCAGTTTTCATATCAACCAGTCCAACTCAATGCTCAAAATTTATTTCAGAATCATAGATCCTAATCTATCATGTAAACCTATCTAACAGGTATTAATACATATGCATGAATCTAACATGTCAACTATAATCAAATCTAAATCTCAGTTTAAAAATTTAGGAAGTAACTCAGGAATTTCAGAAACTTGACAGTTCATACAAACTAATATATTATCAATCAATTTTGAAAACCAATACAAAACATGAAACCCGATCCTGAACAATCTGAAACATAATCTAAACCTTGAATCATAATTGAAAACTTATTAAAAGAAATCGAATTCAAAATCCCTGTTTACTCTTGAACTGTTAACAGGCATATCAGAAAATAGGGTTTTTTTTCTTCCCATTAACACATCATAAAACAAATTCTAATGTGTAAATCTAATCTAATATAGAATATACAATATAATTAGGATCTAATTAGAAAATAATAACATGATTAAAACCAATAAAACCGAATTAAACACAGAGAAACAAACTCAGTACACTGGTACACACAGTGCACGCACAGTGCATAACTCGTGCACGTGCAATATCATGTCCGACACGACACAAGGGGTCGTGCCACTTGGGGGACCCCGTGTCAGTCATGGACACTACACGTGTGTCGATTTTCGTGTCTCAAAGTGGCGTCTGCACAGAGCAAACAGCCCCGAGCAGCAGGGCAAGGAACTGCCTGCGCGCGCGTGTGTACGACCGTGTGTACGCTTGTCCGTGCAGCCTAGACACGACACCAAGACACCACAAAAAAATACAGAAACGTGTAAGCAAGACCTAAAACTAACTTCCTATTCAAACATAATCTCAAAAATCACACGAAATGCCTATTGGGGCATTTCATCAAACACTTAGAACTGTGCACTGATACGTATCCTGTTTGGACACGAAAGGACACGAAATCTAGGTCTAGGCATACCTACAGGACCAGGACACTTAGGGCTACGTCTACATGCAAAGAAACTAGAATTTTAATGGGTGGATTAGGATTTTACCTATGGTGTTCTCCAACACAAAAAGTCTCTTCCAAGGAGTTCTTCAAAGCCACCAAAAATCCCCAAATTGATACAAATCTGAGATTTGACTCCACCAACAGCAAGAGAACATTGGTTAGATCATAACGGAAGAAATCTCACTCAAAAAGGAGTCCTATTGATTAAACTTGGAAGGGATTTAATGGAGGCTTACCTATTTCCTTAAGAAATGAAGAACTATTAAAGAATGAGGCACAAATCCCCATAGAGACATTATATAGGCAAGGGGGGGGGGGGGTCTCTTGGCTGGTCATATTAGTTAGGGTTAGGGTTTTTAGGTTTCATCCTATGGCTAGGATTGAATCAAGGGAAATAGATGGCCTAGAACAAAGGGTTCTATCCTAGTTCCTTGCAAATCACTTAACGATAACTAAACTTGACTTAACCCCTTAGCCAACCCATCTAATTCTCAAAGTGGCTCACTAAGTTAGTTATGACCCATCTAGGTTAGGTCCAATCTAGGTTAGGCTAATCTAAACCACATGGAGATTAATCAAATAATATTAAATCACACCATTCAAATAAATTATTTTAAATTCCTAATAAAATATATTAAATTCAAATAATTCAAAAAATGACAAAAATACCCTCAAACTCAAAAATGATAAATGAAATATCATAATCACATGGCTAGGCTCTAGGGTAGACAGTCTCTACTGTTCACTAGCAAAACACCATAATCACAAGTCATAAATTTAAATAGTTTAAAAATAATTAAAAATTACTAAAAATCATAATATGAAATAAATATCATTAAATAATAATAATAATTACAAAATTTCAAAATTACCCTCTTCTGAAAAACTGGGTGTTACAGTCCAGACGATACTCTAATATCAATCGCACAGGTTCAATCACTCGGTATAGGGTCGTCCGCCTATCCGCTAGGTCAGCTCACAAGGTCATAGTTACAAGTCAAGTCCGTGGCTCATCGTGCAAGGTCGTTGTACGACGCTCGCCCCAAATCCTATGGTCAAACCATTTGTTCGCTTGTACGGGAGTTTCTACCCAAGTTCATTTCACTCAAATTTCTAAACATGAAGCAGTGCTCGTCCTATTTGCATCAACACATTCTCCGCTCTAAGTCCTGTAGAAGCATGGAATTTCAGAGCCAGAAATCCTATGCGCCAGACACTACATGCGCCAGAGCTCAGACAAATACTTCACAGCAAAACCAACAAATATAGACATTTGAAAGAAGACTTTTTATTACATATAAAAGTCTATTACATGTCTAGAAAAGGTGGTACAAATACTACACCAAAACAGATAATTTGTAACACATTTTTTTTATAATTAGTAACGGTTATTACCGTGACCGTCTTATAACAATAATAACCGTTACAATAAATTAAAAAACGTTACTAAAATTCAAATTTTGATTTTATTTTTAATTGTGACACTAAAAACCGTTGCTATGGAAAAATAAATCTACTGCACTCATTTTTCATATACCCCGAGTCCCGACATCAAAGTGTTACAAGTGAGAAAATCTGCTGCACTCATTTTTCAAGTATCCCGAGTCTCGAGCTTTCCCTCTCTATGACCTAATTCTCTCCTCCCACTCCTTAATTTCTTCCTCTTCTCTATAAAAAAATTAGGGTTTCGAGATTCTGAGTCTCCAATTCCAAGTTCACCGATGTCAACAGTGAAGGGGAGTGACAACGAAGAGGAATGGCTCTGAATCGTGCAGATCCAGCTCTCCCGGGCGTTATCGGTCTCCCGTTTGGAACGCCGTCGTACGGACAGGTCGGTCCTCTGATTGCCTCTAGGGGTTCTGAGGGGGGGGGGTGCGCTCGCCCCCGTCCACGTCAGCGCGTGGGAGCCGCTGTCGTACCTCTGCATCAAGGACACTCCCAATGTAAGTGCACTGTTCGATAAAATGCTTGAATGGAATTTTGTTTTGTTATATACTCTTTTGCCATCTGGGCATTGTCGTTTTGTGTATTAATTTAGGTTTTACTGCAATTTTAGGGTTTGGGTTCGGTTGTGCAGTCACTAAAGCTGAAATATTTGGTTGAAAATAGTTTATAAATTTATATTGTGCTGGTTTTTGTTAAATGGACATGAACTTGATACAATATATACATGTGTAGTGTCCAACACAATGTGGCATGGACACAAAAATGACATTTGGTTCGTGCTTCCTTGTCTATAATGGGTTTCTTGTTGACAAATTAGTATTGTAATTGACAAAAAAAGTCTACTTTTTCATATTGGGAGTATCGATGGGTTTTGTTCAGGATATTTAGGACATGTTATAGTATTGGCAATATTTTTCATAAGCCTTAGCACCAGAAAGAAAAGAAAAGCACGAGCGTTTGGGATAGCTATTTCCGGTATGATGGATTTTAACCCAGTCTGGAGTCATACTCTCTCAGTACAATGTTTTAGTTTTTCTTACTCTCACCCACAAGGCCTCAGCTTTTTCACAAGGTAAAGTTCCCTTATTATATGTTCTCAAACAACATGGCATTCTTTCTCAATTTTTATTGTTTGGATAGTAACATTTCCTGAATGTATCACAAACACAGTGCATACAAAATTACTAAGCCAAAAGAGACAAATGATTGGAAGCAAAAGACTAGTAGTTCCAGACAATGACAAGAGATAAATCAAGACTCTTTGAGCAGAATGGGTGAAATTCAGAGCTCTAATTTTATCTAAAAAATTGGATGGTAATGGAGAACAACTTCTACAAGTTTTAAAGCAGTGACGTGACAAAAGAAATTGGCATCAATGGTAGTTAAACTGTTAAACAAACATATGGAAGCTGCTTCACATCAGACATTTACATGGGACGAGTAATATTCCCCGACCTTTTCAGATGTAAACAAAATATCCAATGGCTTTCCATTCTCAGCTTCATTTGGAAAATAATGTGCATTGGGCTTTCCCTTCTCAACTTCGTTGGACAAATTTGCAAAGGGCTCTGAAACAGGAATTGGTGTCAGACCAGCAACCAGAATTGCATCTCCTTCATCGTTGGCCATGTTACTTCCATTCATCCTCATGTCGACATGTAATTGGCTTTCTGAAGGTATCACTTCCAAAGTACTTTCGGCATGATCAATGCTATCCAGCTGGGTCTCACTACTTCCAGAGCTAAAGTCACCAGCCTCTATGTTCTCAGGATATTTAGGGCCTGCTTAAGTATCTGTATGAAAAACATGTTCCTCCATTTTCTGGTTCATGCTTTATGCTAGAATAATAGGTTGTTGATGCAATGTAATTCTGTTAATAAATCTATATTTCTTTTTATTAATATGGTTAGTTGGACTTCATTATTCTCATTATTGTAACTTTTTTGTTTGTACAGGTGTTGGTGTAGGGTACATCTCTGCTCTTATATCCTTTTCATGTTCTTTGTATTTAGTTATTAGCAAATTTATATAGGTCTGGTCTACTAGCTTACATGATAGCATGTATTCCCCCATTCTTTTCATTGTCATCATAGCTGGAATCTCTCTTACTGCTTACTCCCAGCATGCTTCTTCATTTTCCCTAAACCTTCAAATAGGAAAAAAGATTTTTGTGCCTTTTGCCTAGAGAAGCCTGAAGGCTAAATTTATGATCTTTGTAAATTGTAAGTAATACTGTTGACATCATTATGGTTTAAATGTGTGCATGTAGCCTTTTGTTTGCTGTAAAGAGGAATTTGGTGCTCTATGATGTCGATATCTTCATTTGCAGTTTGTACATGACATTGTTCATCTTTATTTTAAAAAAAAAGACGTCCCAGTAGCCACGAGAAACTATCGCTTACGCAAGGTCTGGGGTGGGTCAGGATGTACACAACCTTACCCCCATATATATGGAGAAGTTGTTTACGTGACTAGAATATGCATCCTCCAGGATGCAAGCAGCAAGCCTTACCGTCGCACCAGGCAATCCCTACATTGTTCATCTTTATCATTATGTTATTTTTTTGTGTTCGTTTCGCCTACATGTCTGAAGGATAATATTATGATATTTGTAAATTGTAAGCAATGCTGAATCCTGATATCAATATGGTTTCAATTGTCAACTCTAAACAAAAAGGAAACTTTGCACTGTGTTGTTACTCAAAAAACTCATGGATAGCATAAACCTCTATGATTATCTTCTAAACCTTCTGTTGAATATTGAGGTGTTAAATAATAAAGTTCAAGCTAAGCTATGCTAGTGTATGTGGCTCAGGGCTAATCTATGATAGTTTATGTGCGCAGGGTATCCGTAGACCTTGGAAAGGTGTTCTTATGTTTGGCCCACCTGGTACTGGTAAAACACTTTTGGCTAAGGCTGTAGCTACAGAATGTGGAACGACTTTCTTCAATGTTTCTTCTGCTACTTTGGCTTCCAAATGGCGAGGGGAGAGTGAGCGCATGGTTCGCTGTCTATTTGATCTTGCTAGAGCTTATGCTCCAAGTACAATATTCATTGATGAGATAGATTCTCTCTGCAATTCTCGAGGGTATGAATTAAGAATAGTTGGACCCATCCTTTTGTTTTTCCCCCTTTCTGAACGTCAAATGTATTAGTACAAGTCTGTGGAAACTTTAGTTATCATTTTAGAACCTAGTTATTGAATTCTAAATGAGCATTAGAGCTAGGTAACATAGTGATATATAGATAGAAGCAAGAATTTGAACGCCCACGGACTGCTGAAGTTACATCTTCCATAATACCCATTTTTGTTACTCCTAAGTGCACAAATAATCATAATTTGGCACTGTATCAAATTTATAGAAAGTAAAAGATTATAATGAAACAGGATAAACGTAGCTTCCTCACTCTTTGTTTCTAGCGTAGAATATTAGATTCACAAATAACTTCACCTTTTATCTTTTTAGATCTAAACTTTCGTTCCTTCTCCTTTTTCCCACTATTTTCTTTCTTCTTTTATTTCCTTCTTTTTGTATGAGTGGAGTTGTCACTGAGGTGCGGGGTTGAGCGAACTGTGGTTCTTGATTCTTATGTTTAATTCATATTTCTACAGTGCTTCAGGAGAGCATGAGTCTTCTAGAAAGGTGAAATCTGAGCTCCTAGTACAAGTAGATGGTGTCAACAACAGCACTGGTGACGATGGTGAGAGGAAAATAGTGATGGTCTTGGCAGCTACCAACTTCCCCTGGGACATAGATGAGGCATTAAGGTTTGTTCTTTTCACCTTATCTCCTTGTAAGGCTGAATCAGTTGCTGCATATTTAGCATTTTGTTTTGTTTTGTTTCCTGGTCATCATCTTGGTTATTTGCGTACCAAAATTTCTAGAATTTATGGACAACTGTAAATACTTTATAGTACTTTTTCTCATGATTGTTGTTTCATCTTTAATTACAGGAGACGTCTGGAAAAGCGAATATATATACCTCTACCCAATTTTGAGAGTCGTAAGGAGCTTATTAAGATCAATTTGAGAACTGTGGAGGTATAAGTTGGACCTACATAATGCTGTTTGAGCTGTTGCTTTGTGAATCAAATTCTCCTGCTGTGTTGTCACTATCATCCTTGATGTATGTAGAGAATAATTGTTGTGTTTTTATTGATTGGCTACTCCACTACTTATAGGGAGTCTAGCTCCTCTTCATACTACATTTTTTGGCCATGTTACTTCCATTCATCCTCATGTCGACATGTAATTGGCTTTCTGAAGGTATCACTTCCAAAGTACTTTCGGCATGATCAATGCTATCCAACTGGGTCTCACTACTTCCAGAGCTAAAGTCACCAGCCTCTATGTTCTCAGGATATTTAGGGCCTGCTTAAGTATCTGTATGAAAAACATGTTCCTCCATTTTCTGGTTCATGCTTTATGCTAGAATAATAGGTTGTTGATGCAATGTAATTCTGTTAATAAATCTATATTTCTTTTTATTAATATGGTTAGTTGGACTTCATTATTCTCATTATTGTAACTTTTTTTGTTTGTACAGGTGTTGGTGTAGGGTACATCTCTGCTCTTATATCCTTTTCATGTTCTTTGTATTTAGTTATTAGCAAATTTATATAGGTCTGGTCTACTAGCTTACATGATAGCATGTATTCCCCCATTCTTTTCATTGTCATCATAGCTGGAATCTCTCTTACTGCTTACTGCCAAAGGACAATTATAGATGTTTCGGTCAAAAAACAAATAATTTTAATTACTCTCATAGTTAGTAATTGCCTCTTGACTGTTGCTCGGATTATCACCATACGGTTCTAGTAAGTTGTAATTGTGAACTGGTTTCTGAAGTTCATGTGCATGATTTACAGAGTCATGCTACTTTTTGTTTTCCAATTCGTGGATCCTTGTATGCTATTTTCCTCTTCAAAATTTGTCAGTTTTGGTTTGTTAGTTTTCTAATGTAGCAAAGCCAAATAAATGTAATATGATACAATTCAGTAAAACTTGTTCATAGTTTATCCCATTGGGAATTCTCCTGATTGTTGAGTTGAACGCCATGTAAGAGTTCTAGTGCAAGAAGGTTTGAATGGAAGTCTCCGAAAAATAATTCTCAAGTTTCTTAAGTTAGGAAAATTATTTGTCACACAAGTAGCGGCATGTAGAATGGTGTAACGACTACTACACTGCTAGACGGTAAGACTTCCTGCATTTTGACTATAGCTTTGTGACAATCTTGTTTGAATGTGTAGAGGTGGAAGGCATCCATCACATATGCCTGGATTCGAGCCAACATGAGCGTATTATGTCTTCTATTTGATAAATGGTGGGAATGGAGCATCAGCGGCGGATCTTTGGCCGAGTGCGGACCTACGAGTCGAGTTGTCTGAATGTCTACCTTCCTAGACCGTGATTGAAAGAATTGTACGAAATCTTCATGTTTACTTGCATATCACATGCATTATTTTCTGATCTCAAATGCTCAGTTGTCACTCTTTTTTCTGTTCCCAAATGCTCAAGATATACATTTTTGCATTCCCTTATTGATAAATAAATTTCAGATGCTATGTAAGTTGTATTTGTTCCAGATGGCCTGCTAAAGAAAAGAAAAAGGCATCATTTTCAAAGAGTAATGGGAGAATAGAATGTAAGGTCAGTATATCTTTTTCTATCCTTTTTTAATTTGACAGTGGTAATTATTCTATGATTGTGTGTATTTGTTATGCCAGAAAAATAATTATATATGCCATTGCATACTTATTTATTAAGAACGACAAATATCAAGAAGGATGCGAGCCAGGCAAGCTCTAGTGCTTAATATTTCTGTTTAATCTAAATTCCATCGTGTTTATTATTCCAGATTTTATTGAACCACACTGCCAAAGGACAATTATAGATGTTTCAGCCAAAAAATAAATAATTTTAATTACTCTCATAGTTCGTAATTGCCTATTGACTGTTGCTCGGATTATTAGGACCTGGCTGATAGGAATGAGCTGCTGGCCAAGTTCAAGGACCAATGTTTGGAATATCGTTCATCTCTTGGTAAGTATTTACATACATACACCTTAATAGAATTGCCATAAGAACTGAACACTTAACAGAATAATAATAAGAACTGAACACAAATTTTGTGGACAGGCAAGATGAGTTTAGGGATGGCAACCGTTCTTTTGGCAACCACTTTAAGCACGAATGTTTGGCAACACTATGGAAAGGGATGACTGCATGGAATTTGCTACACAATCAGGACATGAGTTTTGATTGCCTCTACTGCTCTTGTTGTTGTCACTCTCGTGCTAATGATTATTACGAAAGGGTTATTGAATGTACGACATGGAAGATTGCACAATAATGCATCATGATCATGAGAAGGAACTTAAAGGATACTGAAAAAGGCATATTAATGCCTTGTTCACTATTTTGTAACAATTTTATTAATGAAACACATTGTTTACTATTTTTGTAACATTTTTATTACAGAGCTTAAAGCCAATTTTGTTAGTTTCATTCAGTCACTGCAAGGATAGTAATGTCTATACTTACAGAGCTTAAAGCCATGAGTTCATCTGCAATGAAGAGATTGGTAGAAGGATATTGTACGTTAGATTAGATTGGTAGAGGGATATTGTTGCTTAGAATGTTATTTATTTACTTGTCATTGGGCAGCTAGCATGTATATACAAATTATTTTTTTTTCCAGAAAAATATTTTTGTAACAGTTATAACTGTTGCAAAATTGAAAAAAAAAGTAACAGAATAATGCATTTTGTAACGATTTTAACTGTTACTAAGGTAAATTTAGTCACGGTTATAACCGTGACAACAATCGTTACAAATTTTATTTTTGTAACAGTAATAACTGTTACAAAAACCGTTACAAAAATTTGCCACACCTAATTCGTCACGGTTATTACCGTGACAAAAATTATTTGTCACGGTAATAACCGTTGGTAACTGCCTATTTTGGTGTAGTAAAAGGAGAATTTCTAGTCTACAGCCAGCAACCACCATGCGCCTCCAGTCAGGCACAGCAACCACCATGCGCCTCCAGTCTGACGCAGCAGCCACCATGCGCCTTCAACCAGGCGCATCCCGCCATACGCACTCAGCAGGGCGCATCCTTTCAGCAGCTCAGTTATGTGCATCCCCAGTTATGTGCATCCCTTCAGCAGTCCAGTTATGTGCCGCTCTTCCAGCCAGGCTCACCTGATAAATGCTTCGACTAATGAAGCATTTAACCCTCTGGCTGGAACCAAGGAAGGGAAGAGCACCGCAAATCTGTGGCCAGGGGAGGCTTCAAAAGAGCCTCCAAAGGCGAAGGAAGACCGTGATCGAAACCGCGGCTAAAGGAGCAGCTTTCAACACAACCAGAGAGGGCAACGCCCACTTTGAAGGAAGAAAGAGCCTAGCACCGCCATTCCGATCTACGGCTCTTCCGGAATAACGGAAACGAGGCCCGAGCATCCCTATCTTTGGATGCAACAGGCACCTTCCGCCTGCCTCAGAAGCCCTCGACTCCGTCTTTTGGATGTAACAGTCACCTTCAAGCGCATCGACGAAGACACGGTGTCGCATCTTCACCCTCGGGAGCACTTCGTCAACAGAGTGCACTCGAATACACAAGTTCATATTGGAAGAACGTGAGAGAACGGGAAGTAAACCCTCTCTCCATGCTACTATTTATAGGCCAGGCAAATCAAATCCACGCGCCAAGTGGATTGCTCTCCGAATTCCGTGCAATGAATTTGCACTAAATGGATGAACCAGACACCTCGAATTCAGCCAAACGGCTATTAAAAGTACTCGAAGAACGTAACAGCCGCATCATTAAAGATGTATCAGATGCGCCGGCCAGATAGCGCATCACCCAGACGCCCCCTCCGACATCAAGCGCATCACACAGACGCGCCTTTCAAACACCAAGCGCCTCATAGGGGATGCGCCCCCGTGTGTCCCCATACGCCTAGTGGAACGTCAATCGACGTGCCCACTCAGCTGTCCATCGAATGTCACCAATATTAAATACTGAATTGACAGAGTTGGCAGCACACCTCCCAAAGTCTGAACAGTTGACAGCTTTTTCAGAAGACGAAGCGTCGGCAATGTCAGCATCATCATTACCTTTACTTCGACGGTTACTGCCACGTGGCCACCCAACCACTCGCATGCGCCTCTGCAGCCATGCGCTCAAATCCGCATGTGCCTCAAAAGTCATGCGCCTCAGACTTTTCACTGATCCCTAAAGACAGAATAAAAGTCTCAATTTGAAGCTCTGCATACGCCTCAAAAGCCATGCGCCCAGACTGCTCTCTAATCCCAAAAGACAGAAGGAAAGTTGCCTGCATGCGCCTCAAAAGCCATGCGCCCAGAATGGTTCGAAACTCCTAAAGGTTATGAACCGCAGCCTCCTTATGCGCCCGATCCAAGGCGCATCCCGCCCGATCATTCTCCACCAAATCCGAGATCTCCGAGCCATGGGCCGAGGACACGTGTCCTTTGACTCGATTCACCTAAGATCTCAGCAACAGAAAGATCTCCTCCTTTGCTACGTGCCGGCTCACAACAGCAACATGAAGAAGTCTACCCCTCGATCAGGGCGCATCGTCCATGCGTCTCCATCAGCAATCACCACGTGGCGTCCCCACGTACAGGCACATCCTACATGCGCGCATGAGCAGCCAGCCTGCAAAACTATAAATAGAGGGATCATTTCCTTCTCACGAACACACAACATATCCAACGAACACACAGAGACTTTGCACCACCAGAGAGGCAGATACAGACACTCAACGTCTTCCTCATCTCAGCAAGCTCCAGTACCCAGTGCAATCCAAACCTTCAGAGAACCGATAACCGTCGTCAGCTCGTCAACGGAGTCAACGCATTACCACTCACTCCATCGGCACAAGGGACCTAGATAAACAAAAGTGTACTCCTAGGACTACGTCTAAAGTCCTATATTATAATACTATTCTGTTTGTATTGAAATTTGCAATAATATAATTTTAATGGCAAACAAGCTGGCGACTCTGCTGGGAACCTCTTTCTCCTCCACCGAGAAAGCTGTGTCGCAAGCCGACGACGTGAAGGTGGGCTCCTCCCACAAGACGCTGGTCGTACGCCTCAATCAACAGGCGTATGAGGAGTTCATCTCTGGAGGCAGTGCGAGTCCTTCGAAGCGGCTGTCGAAGCCGAAGAAGACTCGTCGAGTCTGGGTGCGCAAGGTCGACGCCTCGGGCACTACCACTGAAGGGGATGCGCCAATCCAGCCTTCCATTCCTGCTGACGTCCTCAGCAATCAAGATGCACCCACCGGTGCAGCACATCCCTCGGGGAAGCGTACGGCTAACCACATTCCCCAGCCATCTCCCTCTCAGGCGAGGAAGATGCGTCGACGGAGCAGGGGCGTAGCCAATGCCCCGTGCATCATCTCTGATGCGCCACTAAAAGTCTCTGTCTTTGACAGACTCACTCGCTGTAATGGCGAGGAGAATTTGGATTCTGAGTACTATGCGCCCCAGCGGGCTGGTACGAAGAAGTCCAAGGTAGCACGGGCCATACGCCACAAACGTGCTATGCCAGCAGCGAGCCAGAAGCATGCGCTCACAATCATGCGCGCTGCTGATGGTAAGCTGTACAAGGTCGACTCAGGTGCTTCTGCGCCAGAAACGAGTCGACCTTCAAAGTCCTTGTCTCACTTGGGCGCATCTATTGCGTGCACAACCAAGTTGAACGAGGCAAATTCAGTGGTCTTGAACTCCCGCGCCTCCTCTGGTTGTGCGTCTGAGGTCCGTTCAAGTCACTTCAGATGTTGTGGTTCCCCCACTACTGATCGGGATACCTGTTTGGTATTAGATCAGGGGGCGCAGCACTCACTCGACCACCCCGGCGCTTGGCCTTGCCATGCGCCTGAAGGGGGTGTGAAGGTGGCACTCTCCTCCAACGATCTGCGTAATGTGATCACTCACAAGCGCCGATCAGGAGATTCGACTGACAAGCACGATGCGCCCCTCACGGGGCACACTTGTGCTGTCGTCACCATCAACTGCTGTTGTAAAACAGCAGTCCCACCAAGGCAGTCGGTGTTCCAGCGGCTGCAATCATCGACACCCCTCCGACGTCGCCTCGGGAAGAAGGGGTCAACAGAAGAAGAATCAAGGGTTGTCTCATGCAACGTGATCTCCAACTCCTCGTCGGTCCGAAAGACGACTGGCAATTCCTCGTCCTCCAAAAGCCAGCCGAGGAAAACTAAGGAGCTGTCTCGTCCTCCGGAGTGTTCGACGGCACTCAGAGGAGGAAGAAGATCTTGGAGGAGGCTGGGGGTAGTCAGACCCTTGTCGAGCCTTCTTCCGAAGACGAAGGTGTCCAAAGCACAGCTGAGGCGCATCTTCATTCTCGAGGCGAAGTCAGCCTCCCAGAAGACCCTCAAAACGAGAATATCTCCCAGAATATAGCTGGGGGTAGTCTAGCATCCGCGGACCTGGATTTCGGAGACGAAGAGGCCATTCAAGACGAAGCCGAGGGTAATCAGGCCCTTGCAGATGCGCCCGTTGGGAATGATCTCCAGAACATGGCTGGGGGTGGCCAAGATGAGCCAGGAGAGGCAACTCCCTTACAAGAGAGCGAGGCCGAGAGTGAAGCCTCGACCCATCCATCCACTCCCGGTCGCGTCATGACAGTAAATATGACTGGGGCGGATATCGAGTCTGATGCGCCGCCACAAGACCTCGTCCAGCGCATTGACACATTAGAGGGAGGACTCAAAACCCTCTCTGCCTCTATGCAAACACTGACTCAAGCAGTGTTTGAGATACGGTCAGCCTTGGCCAGAACACCTTCTACCGGTCCTAATCTCGGGGCCAATGGAGAATCGAGTGTACCCCTTCAACGGGTATCCTCGGACACGGATCGCCGCGAGGTACCTCGGACGTCGGAGCCCTCAAATGCTCAACTCCCGGTGGTACCACCTTCCCCGACTCCCAGCTCCACAGAAGACGTGGTCGAGATGATTAGGGACTTACGGGAACGCTTTGAGTCCAAGACGAGGCAAGAGGAGCGCCAGAAGATGGGCATCCCCCAACCTTATCCCCTCGAGTGGAACAAGGTGGTTTATCCTCCAAAATATAAACCACAAACACTGACGCCGTACGACGGGAAGGACTCTCCGCGTCGCTACCTGACGTACTTCCAGTCACAGACGGGGCATCTTCCAAAGGAGGATGCGCTACTCACCAGCATATTTGTTGGGGCACTGAAAGGAGTGGCTTACGACTGGTACTGCAGCCTCCCCGACAATTCCATATCGTCCTTCGACGACTTGACGCACCTCTTTCTCGACCGCTTCTACGACAGCGGGAAGGACATGACGATGGCGTCCCTCATAGAGATACGCCAGAAGGAGAAGGAAACGGTTCGGGTGTTCATCGAACGCTTCCGACAGGCCTGCTTCAGACTACCTCCGGGCATGCCAGAACACGCGCTCCTCTCCTCCTGCAGCATGAACATGCTGCCTGCAGTCAAACTCTGGCTCAACTCCACTCCTCCTCCCGACTGGAGTTCCTTGATCATTGAAGCCGAAGCCGCAGAAAAGAAGGCGGCCAATGCGCGTCTTCTGGGAGTCAGCTTCCCCGCCTTTGAGGACAAGGGGAAGCGGTCTGCAGCCAACAACTCTGGACGAGAGACAAAGGGA
The DNA here is from genome assembly GCA_029216955.1 of Iris pallida. NCBI lineage: Eukaryota > Viridiplantae > Streptophyta > Magnoliopsida > Asparagales > Iridaceae > Iris > Iris pallida. Next base: position 10,621,814 of record JANAVB010010792.1, read on the forward strand.
AAACAGGCATTGACTGTCAATGTCTCAAAAGGTGCGTCAGCACCTACTCAGAAGCGTCCACTCGCGCCAAGGCCAAAGGAGGTTTATTCGTTCAATGACGAAGACACTCTGCAACTCTTTGAGATACTGAAGCAGGGTGACAAGATCAATCTTCCGGACCCGAAGCATCCCGACGAGGTTGGGAAAGTGGACAATCCGAGGTACTGTCACTACCATCGGTTTATCGGACACCCAACCAAGGACTGCTATGTCCTCAAGAATTACATCCAGCGCATGATCAATGCGGATGTAATCTCCGTCGACTATGAGGAGAAGATGGTGTCGGCCAACGTGGTGTCACTCCAGTTTGGCACCCTGCCGCCAACTACAACACAGGATGGCGTCGTCCCCATCCTTAAAGCAACATTGGAGGTGGTTAACTTACCACCTACCCGTAACAACGTGAGTGGACTCATCCCACTCACCACATCTCGAGGAGAGGTCCTATGGGTTCACCCCGACCTCGTCTCCGAGGTGACTCAACCGGAGGTACGCCCTACCTCCAAATCCAAAGGCAGGAAGATCAAGTCTTGCCGTACGGTCTCTTCTTCAACGGAAGAGGCACTTCCTGTGCAGACGCGTTCACAACTGAACGTCCAACCCGACGAAGCTATCGTCAAGGTGGTGCCCCCTAGCACCATCCCTGCTGCGCAGGAGGAGGGTCAATCTAAGCCCTCAGCAGCCAATAAGCAGAAGCATATGGAGGCTCGCTTCGACAGACCTCTACGAAAGGAGAATGCTTCGGGGCTAGCTAAGCCCCACAACTTCGACATACTGGCACAACTGGCCAGTACTCCTGCCCACCTATCCTTGTTCGAGCTCCTGCGTCTTTCCAAAGACTCTCGAGAAGCTCTCTGTGAAGCTCTGAAGGATGCTGAATCCTTCCTCAGTCAGGTCAAGCAGCCTGAAGATCTCCCAACTACCTGTGTGCACTGTCATTGTGCGGATGAAGTTATCCCAAACATAACTTTCACCCAACAAGACATGCTGCTCAAGCACCACCGACATAATCGGCCGCTGTACTACACAGGATACGTCGGTTCAGTTAAGGTGAACCGGATTCAGATCGATCCGGGGTCTTCCCTCAGTATCATTCCGAAGGCGCTACTCTCAATACTGGGGATCCCGATGTACCGGCTGGCGCCCTCCAACACAACAATCAGTGGCTTCAACGCTAGTAAAAATGAGCCGCTGGGCAAAATTTGGCTGAAGTGTCACATCGGTAATCTCAAAACCGAGGTGATCTGCTACGCTGTGGATGCCGAGGTCAACTACAACATCCTGCTCGGTCGACCGTGGCTCCATGTGTACATGGTGGTGCCATCCACGCTCCACCAATGCATGAAGTATGTATCCACCAATGGCGTCATCCGGACGGAGTTCGCAGACATCGACCCTTTCAAAGGGATTGAAGCCTACTTTACCGACTCCGACTTGTACAAGTCACTTGACGAGGAAGAAGCCAATGATGCTGATGACGAGGCAGAAACAGCAGCAGAGCCGGACATGGAGCCTGAGGTCACTCCCGATGCCCCTTTGAAGATCCGACTCAAAGGCAAACCACCTCAGAAGTTGCCTCCCATGAGCATTAAGCTACCCGGGAAAGCACCAGCTGCTCCTGAAGCTCCCCTGAAGATACGCTTCAAGGGAAAGTCGTCTCAAACATCGGCTCCCCTTGTTGCAAAAGTACAGGGGAAGGCACCAATCACTGGAGACACAGTTGAGGCACCTCTGAAGTTGCGTCTTAAGGGCAAGCCGCCGCAATCATCCAAGATACTCGAGAAGGCTCACATAACCCTCTCGGACCCCAAAATCAAAGCTGTGGTGGACTCTCCTGATCCAACCCTAGTACTTACAGATGAAAAAATAGGCGAATACATCTCTGCTGATGTAGATACACCCTCCCTAGACAATGTAATCCTACGGGATAAAATCTCGTATTTCATCAATAATAGAGTGTCTTTTAATTATTCTTGTCTTCCACATTGGAATGCCATGTATACATTAGATAATGCTCTACGCTCGTTGCAAACACAAATAACGACCGTCTACCATGTAAATCGAGTAGTCCCATCTCAAGGAGTCTGTTACATAGTCCCTCCACGAAGTCGAGACGAAGAATCCATCATCTTTGGCAAAGTCGAGCGTCATCAAGACCTCCTGCCACTCGAGCCAGAACCAGATACCGGCAGAATACAAGTCTATCGGTACACGGATACGACAAAGCACATCATCCAAAAGATGGGCTACGACCTAAAAAGCAACAAAGGCCTGAACTACGACAAGGGTCGACGTCTCCCTCTTCGGCTTCCAACACCTAAAGGAAAGCCGCAGGACTACTACAATCGGACTCGACGGGGGGTAGGCTATGTCACGCCGCCATCAACTCCAGAGAGTTCAGACGTAGAGGAAGTAGAACATTCTCACTCGTCCGAAGCATCGACGTGGGATTCCGATACCAGCATCGGACCAGTCTTTAGGAAAGTGCTGTCAGCTAACATGACATCAGCACAACCTCAACAAGATGAAAGCGAAGACCAAGCGCCGGAACCCTTCAAAGAAGAACCCTGGGCTCAATGCCTAGGGGAACAATGAGAGTCTCGTTTTGAATTACGTGAACCTCCCACCGAAGACGAAGTCGAACAAATCGACCTTGGGGACGAAGCTTCTTCCAAACCCATCTTCATCAGCAAAAGCCTAGAAGGAGAAGACCGAGAGTCTTTAATCCAGCTTGCTAAAGAGTATATCGATGTCTTCGCCTGGAGCTATGAAGACATGCCGGGACTCGATCCCCAGATCGCGATGCATAGGCTGAACATCTTACCTGATGCCAAGCCTATCAAACAACAACAGCGACGCTTCCGTCCGGATATCATGAACGCCATCGATCAGGAAGTGGACAAACTATTGGTTAGCGGCTTCATCCGTGAGGAACAACACCCAGATTGGGTAGCCAACGTCGTCTCCGTCACCAAGAAGAATAGGAAGATACGAGTCTGTATCGACTTCAGGGATCTCAACTCTACTTGCCCGAAGGATGAATTCTCGCTTCCAATCACCGATGTGATGATCGACAACACATGTGGCTTTGAACGCATGTCTTTCATAGACGGATATTCAGGCTACAATTAAATCAAGATGTTCCCCGATGACGCAAAACACACGTCATTCAGGACTCCGAAGGGTGTTTTCTGCTACACAGTGATGCCCTTCGGCTTGAAGAACGCCGGTGCGACATACCAACGAGCTATGAGCACCATTTTTCGTCAACATCTTCGCAAGACATTCGAGTGCTATGTTGACGACATCGCAGTCAAGAGCCGACTCAAAGGGGATCACCTACAGGACCTGAAGACAGTCTTCGATCTCATGCGAGCACATCAACTAAAGATGAACCCCGCTAAATTCTTTCTAGGGGTTTCTAGCAGAAATTCTTGGGCTTCGTCATCACGGCAAAATGCATTCATGTTGATCCCGAGAAGACTAAAGTCATCCTCAACATGGACCCTCCGAAAAACCTTCGAGAACTTCGGGGCCTACAGGGACGTCTGGCATACATCCGGAGGTTCATAGCAAATCTTTTCGGCAAATGTCAACCCTTTACTCAGCTCATGAGGAAGGGAGTCTCTTACGTCTGGACAGAGGAATGCCAAAAGGCTTTCGACGACATCAAAGCCTACTTGACGAGCCCACCAGTCCTGGTGGCACCTGTAGCTGGTAAACCATTTCTCCTCTATGTCCGAGCCATGGACCATTCCTTCGGCGCTCTGCTGGCTCAAAACAGTGATGCAGGCTACGAGCAAGCAATCTACTACCTCAGTCGAACACTCATCGGGGCCGAACACCGGTACAACCCCGTGGAAAAGGAGTGCTTGGCTTTGGTGTTCGCTATCCAGAAGACTCGTCATTATGTCTCGGGCCAGACAATACATGTCATCTCTCGAGTCAATCCACTCAGAGTCCTCATGACGAAGCCAGGATCATTGAACTCCCGGCTAGCTACATGGGCGATCCTGCTAACACCGTATAACATGGTGTTTGTGCCACAAAAAGCTGTTAAGGGTCAGGCCCTCGTCGACTTTTTAGCTGTACACCCTATCCCAGAATCTTCAAGACTCTATAAAGACATCCCGGATGAGGTCCAAAAATCCAACGTCACCGAAGAAAACTCCGTCTTGCGGATGTTTTTCGATGGCGCTTCAAGAACAGGCCCCAAAGGCCAAATTATCGCAGGAGTGGGGGTAGTCTTAGTCTCCCCCGATCAGCTGGTCATCCAGCGTGCTTACTCCCTCTCGAAGCCTTGCTCCAACAATGTTGTCGAGTACAATGCACTCATTATGGGACTCCAGCTAGCACAACAGCTGGAGGCGGATCATCTGGAGGCCTACGGCGATTCAAAACTTGTCGTAAACCAGATCAGAGGGCAATACGAAGTTCGCCATGAAGATCTGATCCCTTATCATGAAGTGGCGTTGAACATCATTTCAACCTTCACCGAATTCTTCATCGAACATGTACCTCGCCTACAAAATCTGGAGGCTGACGTTCTGGCTGGCCTCGCGGCCTCCCTGGCAGCCCCTCTCGGGACTCAACACTACGTCACGGTGATTGGCCGAGACTTGGTGTGCCCTAAAAACAACCTGTGCTTACGAGTGGCCCATGCCATGCCGACAAGTACTGGTGTTAATGTCCGAGACTGGAGATTTCCGTTTATCGACTTCGCCGTCTACAAAATTCTCCCAGAGGACCCGAAGGAAGCCGTCTCAGTCAGGAGACGTTCCCTTCGATTCTATTATGATACAGCCACTAAAATGCTGTACCGACGCTCCTACGATGGGCTCCTTCGATGCCTGTCCAATAAAGAAGCAGTCGAAGCCCTTCGAGAAGCTCATGACGGCACTTGCGGGGCTCATCAACCTGGGCCTAAGCTGCAGGAACGACTGCGACGCATGGGCTACTACTGGCCAACCATGGCCGCTGACGCCGTCGACTACGCTAAGAAGTGCCATGCGTGCCAGCTTCATGCAGACTTCATTCACACACCGTCAGAACCTCTACATCCTACAGTCGCCTCTTGGCCCTTTGAAGCTTGGGGCATGGACATTGTAGGGCCAATCACTCCTCCGTCATCGAGGGGACACCGCTTTATCCTGGCCATTACTGATTACTTCTCTAAATGGGCAGAAGCTGTCCCACTGGCAGAAGTAAAGAGCTCCAGGGTAATCAGCTTCATCAAACACCATGTCATCTACCGCTTCGGAGTACTCCAGCGGATCATCCATGACAATGGTCCTCAGTTCATCAGCTATATTTTCAACAGGTTCTGTGACAAGAATCGTATCCAAAATGTAGCCTCAACCGCCTACAATCCGGCAGCAAACGGATTGGCCAAGGCATTCAACAAGACCATCGTCAGGCTACTCAAAAAGGTCGTGTCATCCAATAAACACGACTGGGACGAGAAGCTTGGCGAATGCCTTTGGGCCTATCGCACAACGGTACGGATCCCAACAGACAACACACCATTCTCCCTGGTCTATGGAAGTGAAGCGGTACTACCTCTCGAGATCCAGATACCCTCACTCCATATAGCAATCACAAACAAACTCACAGAAGAGGACAATCAACATCGTCGTCTGCAGGAATTGGAGGCACTTGACGAGAAGCATCTCCTAGCTCAACAACGCATCGAACTCTACCAAGCCCGTATATCACAGGCTTTCAACAAGAAGGTCAAACAGAGGCGGTATACTCAAACGGTGCTTACTGCCTCGCCAAACCCAATAGGAAGGACCTTTCATCATAGAGACGGTATACTCAAACGGTGCTTACTGCCTCGCCAAACCCAATGGGGACTTGTTCATGATGCCCATCAACGGCAAGTTCCTAAAGAAGTACTACTCTTGACATCTTTCAGACATGTGCTTCCACCAGGGGATCTATGGACCCAATCATCAGGGCTCACATACAATCTCTTTCCATAAACTCATACGCTTCCGGAACCCAGCTGTTCCGTGGCATCCTCCAGTAGAAGAACAACCACGTCCACATCACCTCTGAGTTGTTCCCCTATGCCCTACAAAGCGGAACCTTACATTCCATAAGACTACGCTATCCCGCATGTTTACCACGTCCACATTACCTCTGAGTAAACATCCCGTACAGACAACCCCCGTGTTGCCGTACATTGATCGCAGAACTTCCACGTCCATATTACCTCTGAGTAGTTCCGCGTATCCCCCAGAGTCATTCCTACCACGTTCATAACACCTCTGAGTAGGAAGATTCTATCGTCTGAACCCCCTATTTGCCACGTCCATATTACCTCTGAGCAAACATGGTGGTTCTTTCAAACTTATTATCTGTACCTAAAAACCAAGGTGCACAAAAGATAATAGGTCCACACAAATCATCAAGTTTATGACAAGCAAAAATGAACACATCACAGAAAAGGGTGTACTTCTTTATTTCTAAAAAGAGAGTAAAGGATTACAATATCCCAAGCAAGAGTTGCAAAAAACACAAAAAATAAGAGACTACGACCCCTAAGCATCCCCAGGGTTGGCCGAAAGCACTTCAATACGACGCCTCAAGTCTGCTATCCGAGTCTCCACAGTCGCCAAGACCCGGCGTTCAGCTTCTTGACGCATCGCCTCTATGGCCTCAAGAGAGGTGTCCTTCTCATGCTTCTCATCCAGGTGCTGCCACTGCTGAGCTAGGGCAAGAGCTCGGTGGGTGAAGGTTGCTTCATCCTCCTTGAATGCCACGTGCTCAGCTTGGGCACGTTCGGCATCTAACAAAAGTCGGGCTCGCTGATCCTCAAGGCGGCGGATCTGGGCATCAATATCTGCGATATTAGCGTCCAACGCAGCTCGCACCTTCACTGTCTCCTGCGTAGACTGAGACAACCGCTCCACTGCAGCTTCAGTCTCAGCCACCTCGCGCTCCCAGACACGTACGGTGGCCTGGTAGGAAGACTCAATTTCGGCGATCAACTTCCCCTTCTCCGTATCTATCAAGACGGAAAGGTCACTTCGCTGGATGCGCTGAAATTCCGAGAGCTGCTGGTCCAGCTCAACCACCGAAGCCTCCAGGATCTCGGCCATATGATCATGGCCTTGGTGAAGACGGATCAGGTCGATATAAGGCATCGCCAGAGTTATTGCCGTTGCAAAGCTCCCATTGGCGTTCATCACCGCAGACACACCCCTCTGCAGCATTTTATATACCCCCTCAACGACGAATTTTACATATTCATCTGCATCCGCCAGTACCTGCGGCGTCATAGCAGGAGTTGGAGGAGCTGCTGTAGTTAGCGGACCGGAGGAAGATCCGCCGACCTCAACCTGCGAGGCTGGAACCCCGACATCGATAGGCTCTTCATCAACAGGGGCTGGAATGCTAGCCTGAGGAGCCAAAGGAACAGAAGAAGTCGGGACAGGCGTCGAGATGGTACCCCAAGTGGAAGGAGCCACAGAGGGTTCCACACCCTTGTCCTTCCCAAGCTCGGAAGAACCACCGACGTCAGTGGCCACCTCTTCAGCCCCTAACGTCCTATCAGCAGCCAGTACCTCCCCTGGCAGAATGGGGAGATCAACACTTGTCTCCTGACCCGCCTCAGGAGTCAGGCTCGGCAGACGAGTCTCATCCTTCTCATCAGATCCCTCTACAGGGACAGGATCTGTCGCTACCTCCTGATCGGTAGCCACCTCAACCTCCGCGACTGAGGCTGGGGTAGGGCTCGGCAGTGTTACAACCGACCCCCCTTCATCATGACAAGGAGGGGAATCAACCCTCTCCTCTGTTCCAACCACCTCTGTTGCCCCTGCAACAGGCTCTTGCAACTCTGGAGCGATGTCATCCGAAGACGACGAACTCCACTCCACTTCATCATCACGAAGCCCCGTGTCCGCTGGGCCCTCAACGTCCAAGGCCCCCACGGCAACTAGCACCATCCCGGAAGTTGTTGCAACTTCCGCATCTCTTTCAACAAAGTCTGGAGATACTAAAACCTTCGCAGGAACATCTCCAGGGTTCTCCTCCATGGGAGACATCATAGTCGGCGGAATACGCACTTCAGATGAGCCCGCCATCTCCTTTGGCCTGCTCCCACCAGATTTTGGAGTGCGGGGCCTTCTTTTTAGCGGTTCCTACAAAGGGGGAAGCATTGATTACATGAGAAGCTGAACTTAAACCAGACCATGCAGGACATTCTTACCTCTGTAGATGCTGAGTCCGAGGACACCATCGGTGATGATGCATTCTTCTGCTTCTTCAATGCAGGAGAGCCGACCTTTGTATTTGCACGCCTTTTCGATTGATCGGCCGAGGGTTTTGCCTGACCCCCGGTAGATACGGCGGGGGCGCCTCGATAACCCGCCTCGGGCGGACGGTACGATCGAGCCTTCGCCAAAGTGTCTCCGGCCGCCGCTAAATGGGTGCCTGCAATAAAACTGGTTTCCCTATCATATCCGGCGGGCGCGGCAGCCATAACACAGTAAAATTTGGCGGCTGAGTAAAGAATCGGCGGCCACGGATTCTGGACAGGGAGCGTAAAGCGAGCTCTAGTACATCCGACATTATAGTAATGCCAAGCTCGTGCACCATCCAGCAAACTTCCAGTGTACTCCAAGGTGATACTGGGATTATCCAGCATCAACTGAGCGTATCCGAATTGCCATACAAAGCAGCTCGGCAAATACGGCTCCAGGTAACACTGGTTCCTGTTCCGATACACCAGATGGGACGGCCGGATACTTTGCAACCAGCGGAATCCCCATGGAGACAGAGTAGTGGCATCTTCACCCGAGTCCATCAAATCTTCGTTGGCCTCAAAATCGAAAAAGACAGGACCAACTTTGGTGATCTCCCATCCCTGAAGGTGGGATAAAACTTTCCTGCAAACAGGAACACCAGTGTGCGACCAACTCCTCTGGTGGAAACGCCGGAGGAATGCATCTCCGGACCTGTGGTCTTCCTCCGAACCCGGGCTCATCACATTGGGATGGTGTAAAATTAACCACCCCATCAAATAATGAAACGGCAGTTCGGCACGCGGGAAGTTGTTGTTTCTGCCTCGCTCATGAACCACATCTCCTGCAAACTCTCGTAGACCCCGCAGCAGGTTACACACCATTGCGGGGAGTAAAGCTAAAGGACGGCCAAAGGCCAACTTCACAGCCGGCAGAATTAAGTTCCGGGTCACCCTCTCTACAGAGCCAGACCCGTCTGAGAAGACATAGTCCCGGAGCCAAACCATAAGATACGCGACTAATACTGCTTTTGGCGACATCCGATAAGTGAGATGCCAGAAACAGCTATAAGAGCGTTCATCCGACTGCCGATCCTCGTTCTTCCGGGGATTCTTCTCGCCTAACCTGCTCATTTCGGAAAGCACCTCGTTACGAGAAAGTGCCGACGGAGTAGAAAAATGGGAGGGATCCTCTTTGTCTTGCCTAAAGACGTAATCTCTCCAAGCGGTCACATGAGGCTGTGACCCGCTCTTATCCTTCTTCTGCATATAGTAATGATGACTCGCCACTTCCTTGAAGACGACCATCATCCCCTCAGCTTTGTCCCCAGGACTTGGAATTCTTCATTGGTCGGGAAGTACTCCTCGTAAGGTTCTGATCCCCAGGGGAGTTTTGATACCTCGTACATTTCATGAAGCGTGAGCCCTAGCTCCTCCACCGGAGTGAAGAAGGTCCTGGTATGGGTATCAAACATCTCCAAGAGTGCAAGGAACATATGCCTGTTAATGTCTACGCCTGCCTGAGTTGTACGGATCGCGGCGGTCAGCTCAATCTCTCGGAGCTCAGTCTGAAACCGCGACAGGATCCAGTGTGTCAGTTTGTCCCATTTGGAAACATAATGACACCAACCCTCTACCCGAAAGTCTCCCTTTGGGTATGATTGTTCCATCAACAGCATGCATCTCGCAAAAGTCGAGACACCAAAGGCAAATGTATTGACGGAAACATCACTGTAAATACTCCCGGGACATAGAGTCCGCCAGGTGAAAGAGGTCCCAGACCGCACGACGGCCAAAGTATCCCTTTGATCAGAAGAAGAATCGATTCTGATGATGCCTGCTACCGCTCCCGCCTGAGATGGAGTTACATCCCAGGACATCCTCCTCTTGGAAGCAAGACGACAGAAAGCCGACAAAGGCCACTGACGTTCGAGCTGCTTGACAGTCATATGCACTCCCCTTGCTGTAAAGAACCAGTCTTCTTTGACCTTCAGCACCTTTGCTTCAGTAGAAGTAAGGCGGTCCCCGAACAGGAACTCAGGCTTTAAGAAGGTCACTTTATCGAAAGTGGCAGATTTCAGAATGCCACGTTCCATCATCCGTTTGAGGAACCTATGAGGTTGTTCTCGTATTTGAGTCATTTTTTCGAGATGCTGATCCAGCATAATAGCAGCTTGAGCAGGGTTTATCACCTCTTCATCGTAATCTACTCCCATTTGGCAGAGGGCAGCGTCCAGAAGCACTTCGTTCAAGAGTGGGATAGTCATCGACACTGGCAAAGATTCAAGGATGTTAGAAACAACAAAAGGATCAGAGCCTCATTCTCATCAAAAGTGCATAAAACCCATACGCATCAGCAGTAGAGCTTCGGTGCATCATCAGGGTCTAAACCCATGCGCGTCAGCAGAAGAGCCTCGACGCATCATCAGGGTCTAAACCCATACGCGTCAGCAGAAGAGCCTCGGTGCATCATCAGGGTCTAAACCCATGCACGTCAGCAGAAGAGCCTCAGCGCATCATCAGGGTTTAGACCCATGCGCGTCTGCAGGAAAAATCTCAGCACATCATCAGGACTCAAAGTCCATGTACGTTGGCAAATGAGAATGATAGAGGACGATGAAGCTTACCAACCACCACCGGCCGAACTTCGACAGGCGGGCGAGGAACATCACCCGCGACAGCCTCTACAGGCTCCTTCTCTTTTCCCTTTCCCTTGCCAGAACCGCCGCGAGGAGTCTTGGGAGCCATCCTCTTGAAGAAAAAAGTTAGGGTTTTGAAGAAGAACTCTAAAAAAGCAAAGGCAGAGAAAAGAAGAACTCTTTCTCTCTCTATCTCATGCCTATTTATAGGCACGGTCGCACGCATGAACCGTTGAAAGGTGACCTCAGCCGTCGCCTCGGGTCCTGTGAAAAGATAATAGCAAATAAGACCAAAAGATCATCATTAATCTTTTCGGTTACCGAAATGTTATCATTTGCATTTTACTGAAAGGAGCACGCGCCCGAACAGGCATGTGCCCGAACAGTCATGCGCTCCAACAGTCATGCGCCTTGACTACCATGCTTCTTATTCAAAGTATTCCAAAACTTATCTAAAAGTTTTAAAAACTTTGAAGGGGGTCTTATAGAAGCATGGAATTTCAGAGCCAGAAATCCTATGCGCCAGACACTACATGCACCAGAGCTCGGACAAATACTTCACAGCAAAACCAACAAATATAGACATTTGAAAGAAGACTTTTTATTACATATAAAAGTCTATTACATGTCTATAAAAGGTGGTACAAAGGAGAATTTCTAGTCTACAGCCAGCAACCACCATGCGCCTCCAGTCAGGCACAACAACCACCATGCGCCTCGAGTCTGACGCAGCAGCCACCATGCGCCTTCAACCAGGCGCATCCCGCCATACGTACTCAGCAGGGCGCATCCTTTCAGCAGCTCAGTTATGTGCATCCCTAGTTATGTGCATCCCTTCAGCAGCCCAGTTATGTGCCGCTCTTCTAGCCAGGCTCACCTGATAAATGCTTCGACTAATGAAGCATTTAACCCTCTGGCTGGAACCAAGGAAGGAAAGAGCACCGTAAATCTGTGGCCAGGGGAGGCTTCGAAAGAGCCTCCAAAGATGAAGGAAGACCGTGATCGAAACCGCGGCTAAAGGAGCAGCTTTCAACACAACCAGAGTGGGCAACGCCCACTTTGAAGGAAGAAAGAGCCTAGCACCGCCATTCCGATCTACGGCTCTTCCGGAATAACGGAAACGAGGTCCGAGCATCCCTATCTTTGGATGCAACAGGCACCTTCTGCCTGCCTCAGAAGCCCTCGACTCCGTCTTTTGGATGTAACAGTCACCTTCAAGCGCATCGACGAAGACATGGCGTCGTATCTTTACCCCCGGGAGTACTTCGTCAACAGAGTGCACTCGAATACACAAGTTCATATCGGAAGAACATGAGAGAACGGAAAGCAAACCCTCTCTCCATGCTACTATTTATAGGCCGGGCAAATCAAACCCACGCGCCAAGTGGATGGCTCTCCGAATTCCGTGCAATGAATTTGCATTAAATGGATGAACCGGACGCCTCGAATTCAGCCAAATGGCTATTTAAAGCACTCGAAGAACGTAACAGCCGCATCATTAAAGACATATCAGATGTGCCGGTCAGATAGCGCATCACCCAGACGCGCCCTCCGACATCAAGCGCATCACATAGATGCGCCTTTCAAACACTAAGTGCCTCATAGGGGATGCGCCCCCGTGCATCCCCATACGCCTAGTGGAACGTCAATCGACGTGCCCACTCAGCTGTCCATCGAATATCACCAACATTAAATGCTGAATTGACAGAGTTGGCAGCACACCTCCCAAAGTCTGAACAGTTGACTGCTTTTTCAGAAGACGAAGCGTCGGCAACGTCAGCATCATCATTACCTTTACTTCGACGACTACTGCCACGTGGCCACCCAACCACTCGCATGTGCCTCCGCAGCCATGCGCTCAAATCCGTACGCGCCTCAAAAGCCATGCGCCTCAGACTTTTTATTGATCCCTAAAGATAGAAGAAAAGTCTCCATTTGAAGCTCTGTATGTGCCTCAAAAGCCATGCGCCCTAGATTGCTCTATAATCCCAAAAGACAGAAAGAAAGTCGCCTGCATGCGCCTCAAAAGCCATGCGCCCAGAATGGTTCGAAACTCCTAAAGGTTATGAACCGCAGCCTCCTCATGCGCCCGATCCAAGGCGCATCCCGTCCGATCATTCTCCACCAAATCCGAGATCTCCGAGCCATGGGCCGAGGACACGTGTCCTTTGACTCGATTCACCCAAGATCTCAGCAACAGAAAGATCTCCTCCTTTGCTACGTGCCGGCTCACAACAGCAACATGAAGAAGTCTACCCCTCGATCAGGGCGCATCGTCCATGCGCCTCTATCAGCAATCACCACGTGGCATCTCCACGTACAGGCGCATCCTACATGCGCGCATGAGCAGCCAGCCTGCAAAACTATAAATAGAGGGATCATTTCCTTCTCACGGACACACAACATATCCAACGAACACACAGAGACTTTGCACCACCAGAGATGCAGATACAGACACTCAACGACTTCCTCCTCTCAGCAAGCTCCAGCACCCAGTACAATCCAAACCTTCAGAGAACCGATAACCGTCGTCAGCTCGTCAACGGAGTCAACGCATTACCACTCACTCTATCGGCACAAGGGACCTAGATAAACAAAAGTGTACTCCTAGGACTACGTCTAAAGTCCTATATTGTAACACTGTTCTGTTTGTATTGAAATTTGCAATAATACAATTTTAATGGCAAACAAGTCCGAGCTCGTTTAGGAATCATCCTACGATAGGTTGTCCTCAACCGAATCCTCGACATGTTAATATCGTATGCCCATACTAGCAATTGTCGTAGTCTATCTCTTCAAGTATGTTTGACACAATTCACCTATCCATCCTATCCAATTCACGTAGTTGATCACAAGGTCGTCTAGCCTTGCAATATGTCGTGCCCCGATCTCACGCAAGTCTGATTATCTACGGCGGACATAAATCACCATGTCAACATTTCCGTGGAATAATCGTCCTCATCGGGACGTAACGCTTGCGTTGAATCTAGGCTTACTCATTTTCGATACGCGGATTGGGTCTATTCAATCCTCAAGTTTTCTTATCCTTCAATCGCAAGTCCTAACAATCCTTGAATTTACTTTCGTTTCAAACCACAAGTCGAAGCAATCAAAATTGCCATGTTAAGGTATTTCGAGTTCGATCATTCCCGCTGGACATGAATCACCATGCCAACGCTCACGCGGAATGATCGTCCCAAATCTGACGTGACGCATGTACGAGGCTAGAGTTGCGCTCGCACAAGACAAGATCAATTTCGTTGTGGTTATCCCGAACAATCAAGTCAATCCCCAACATAGCATCCTTTAACACATTGGCTTCTAACATGATCATCCTTCGTCGAATCAGAGTACCCCCCGAGTTATCGTACATCGATCTTTGATATGCCTCAATACCATCGATGATGTACATAACCTGACGATCTTTCTTTTGTAACGAATTCCAAGTCGTGCAACTTAATTTTCTCAATTCACATTGTCGCGTGCTAACTCCTCATCGAGCAACATTAATTTCAATTCCTTAGTCATTCTCGTATCTCCAAACTAACGTTTTCAATGCACGCTATCTTTCGATCGTGCTAACTTCGGTTTCGTCTGAGTATTTCGTCTTAACTCAAGTTTCAATCCATTCAACTAAATTCTAAATCGCATGTACGATCCACTATGTTTCCTCGACCAAGACCTCCATTTATTTTATCGTTTCGAATCTCCATTCAACCGTTTCATAATTTGTACTACGCATTCTTAATTCATCCGAACAATATCTCGTTTGAGACTATCGAAGTCAAAACCAACTAAGCGTTACTCGTTCTAAGGCTTTGTGCGATATCATCGCTTGCCGACGTATTCGTTCTATCCGTAAATCCTTTAGTCTCGCTCGAACAATTTCTAGAACGTCCATACACCACTCAGGGTTCGAGCCAATCGATTAGTCGTCGACACTCACTCTTATTCTTTTCCGAACCTATCACATACACCACTCGGAGTCAAGTCATTCTACAAATCCTCAAATGATCATTCGATTCCCTTTCGATATGTTCAATCGCACGTTCGTCCATTCCTCAAAATCTAAATTAATCTTCTGTGCACGCCTAAGTGTTAGTTTGATAATGTTCCTATCGATATACACTCTAAGCGTAGCTTCGTTCCCGACCGAGCGGTACTTGATATCGCTCGCAACTCGATTGCACCTAAAAGTCGAGGTGCGCGACACACGGCACAACTTAGCCAAAAGGTCGTGTGCATAGCTATCTCGTGCGGACTATACTTCGATCTTGTGTACTCGTTCGCTATTGTCAGCGTAAGGTTATTCAAGCTTGTCTTGCATTTTGCTAACTCTTAGCATCGGTTCCTTCCAACTCAAGTATGTCGTGGTTTGGCACAAAGGCCTTCGCCTATCGATCCCTTCAACCGAGTACTTGTACGAGCTTTTGAAAATATTAGACTTATTATATGGAACATCCTAAGGCACAATGAGAGAGAGCGTACACTTCTTTTTCCAACGACGAGCTTTCAAAACTGAGAAAATCGAAATGAAGTCCAAGGACGTAAAGCCGTGCTCTGATACCAATCTGTCATGCCCTGCTCCCACAGGAGTGATCATCCTCGCTAAGGCCTGATGCTGCACGGGCCTAGGTTGCGCCCGTGGAAGGCTATGTCCAGAAACGGCCGATTTGAGCTAGGCCACAGAGTCGCACAGAGTATCCCCATTTGCAGCGGAAAATAAATGAACACAAGTTGAAGCGAATTCAAACTCTTTATTGATTTTCAAGAAGTTTACAAGCGGCGCTAGGCCGATATTACAAATCGCTCAAGCTCTCTCTCTCTCTCTGAAACATAAAAGGCGTGCCAAGTGGCTTACAACATGGAATGATTCATGGCGATGTTCCGATACATTATATCCTGTATATGGTGCTCCAGCTCCTTGCAACGCTCTAAGGCTCCAGAGATAGCTCCGCGCCTTAGCACGTTCGAGGGAAGCTCCGTACCTGACGACGTCTCCTGCATCCTGCAAGTAGACTGTGGGGTTATCAGTACATTGTTATGCACTGGTGGGGAGGCTAGCTCGCCCACAATGCTATCATTACCAAACACGTTCCATTTACTTTTGTGCACCATCTATCATTCATTGTCTTTCTAATCTTGCCTTAGGATCAGTTTCATGGCATATTTCGTAACCTATCTCGTGTTGCCAAATTCAATGTATTGCATGGAAATACATGCATGACTTACCCATACTTACCGTACGACCTTTCCTGTCTAAAGTAAACCAAGTTAGTCAATAATTCATAGGAAATAACCTAACGTGATTCATGTGAACTTTCAATATCAAGGGCGTGTTCCTGCCTGGGGCCCTAGCACGTCGTAGGCGTGTTTTCCAACTCCTTTGCCGAAGTACTCTCGATTACTTGGTATGTTGTATTCAAGCATGTTTCGAAGGCACTTTATTTAGTTAACTTAGACTACTTTGATTTCAATGCAAGGACTGCACGTGGATTGCCACCAACAAAGCCCACTTAAATCTATATGCACCGGTCGCTGGCATCACAAGCCATTTTGGACATAACCAAGCTATTGTATTTCTCAACTAACGTAGGGTGCGGGCTGGCACACACCCCGTTAGTCTCTTGAAATACTGCTGCACTTACGTCCCCTGGATGGCCAAGTCCACACCCAGGCAGCCCGTAAGCCATATTTTTTATTTTCGTCCGGACCGGCCACGTCCCCCCTTTGACCGTGCCGCTGGAAATCCCGTATATCTCCCACCTCCCGTATACGAGGGGATTGTCCACGACCATTTCGTATTATTTGTTATTTTAACTTAACGGCTGTCACCGAGCCGTAGGCTAACCCTTAGCCATAATGCGTTATCGACCAGGTTGGCGTCCGCGTAGCGCGGGTAGCGAGCCCCGTTGCACGTGCCCGTCATACCTGTCGCTAACCATTCCTTTCTTCCTTATCTTTTATTCATTCTTTCTTTTCTTTCTTTTCACTTGTCCGTTCGTTCATTGATTCATTCACGTCTTCATTCTTTCATTCGTTGGTTCATTCATTCACTTATCCATTCATTCTTTCATTCACACGTTATACAACTCCCCGTACGGGAGTCGCCTTGGTGACCCATCGGTCCCATAATCTTTCAATGTTGCTATACTCTACTCGGAACGACTATGTTGATAGTCTTCCCGTTTCATTGTTGTAATCCATTCATTGTTTCATTGTTTGAACGCATAAGGGACTTGAACGTAAGCTTGTGCCTTAGCACGAGCGTGGAGCGCGGTGCAAGAGTTCTCATATTTTCTATGTTCTTTTCAATATTCTATACAAGCATACAAGATAGGATTATTCCCTTAGCTAGGTGCGTTGAGTCATTTATTAGCATGCGCGGTGTTATCGCCTAGTAATTCTAGTATTAGTGTCCGTTTTGTTATGTGTCTAGGCTAAGCAAATACGAGTTCATCGGAGCCACCCACCTTAGCGATGTTCGTATCGGCCGAGCGACACTCCGAGCGCGCCTTTGAAAGTCTAAGTCTGGATTCATCTTTGACGGGCCAATGTAAGCCTTGCATCGATTCTTCATCAGGTCGATGCCAACTCTTCGGGTCGACGACTCGTTTGAGTCATTGCACTTGCCATTTGAATCGGCATTCCGCTAGGGCGGAGCGGGTCATTACACCATCTGGCATAATCCACAGTATCTGCTATCATAGAAGACCAATAATAACCCATTCTTCGAATACGGTCATGTAACTTTGGACCTGGTTGATGTGCATCACAAACTCTATCATGTGCTTCACGAAGTATTTGCTTGGCTTCGTTTTTCGAGAGACAGCACAATAAAAGCCCGTCATAAGAACGACGATACAATATGTGCATAGAAGTATCATAGTAAAATCGAAATGATCGCCTTTTGATTGATGCAGCTTCCTTTGGATCTTCAGGTAAAATCCCATAGACCGGATAATCAATAAATGGACTTCTCCAATCCTTTTGCTGAGAATTTGATTCGGTAGCATAACTCTGTTCGATATGCAAATTATTCTTGACACAGAATAGGTCTCGATCTAACAAAGTGATAGTATTTTGTCTTCTGATTGAAACTGCTAAATCTGCAGCTAAACTAGCAAGAGCGTCAGCTTCCAAATTTTGAGAACGTGATACGAATTCAATGAAAACCCTTTGAATGAAAGAGCCAATTCGATTACCACTTGATGATAGGGAATGAGGTCAGGATTTCTGACTTCATATGTCCCTTTGACCCGATTAACAATCAGTTGAGAATCTCCATATGCTTCCAAGAACTCAATGTCCAATTGTTTTGCTACTTGAAGACCAATTAGCAAAGTATTATATTCTGCCACATTATTAGAACATGGTTCATTGAGGGAATAAGCACGGTATATAACCATTTTATCAGGAGAGACCAAGACAATGCCTACTCCGGAGACAATATTGCCTTTAGGTCCAACTCGTGATGCTTCATCAAAATATAGTTGCCAAATGTCATCCCTCAAAGTCATGTTGCAATCTACGACTTCATCCGGAATGTCGTCATATAGCTTGGAATTTTCAGGTATATGGTGAGCTGCTAAGAAGTCAGCTAATGCTTGACCCTTCACTGATTTTTGAGGTATGTAGACCATATCATAGGGGGTAAGCAACATTGCCCAAGTAGCTAACCGGGAGTTAAGAATAATCGACTTTCTCATTAATACCTGAATAGGATTTATTCTGGATATGACATAAATAGTTTGTCCCGATACATAATGTCGTGTCTTTTGAATGGCAAAAACCAAGGCTAGACATTCTTTTTTCACATGAGTATACCTGTGTTCGGCTCCAACCATCA
This sequence comes from Iris pallida, assembly GCA_029216955.1. Lineage (NCBI taxonomy): Eukaryota > Viridiplantae > Streptophyta > Magnoliopsida > Asparagales > Iridaceae > Iris > Iris pallida. The sequence goes on from JANAVB010010792.1 coordinate 10,640,592, forward strand.
TTCGGCTAAGATAATAAATTGCATGTTCATGACCCTTATCACTTTTCTGTGCAAGAAGAGCACCAAGAGAATGATCTAATGCTCGAACATACAGCAAAAATGGTCTTTCTACTACTGGGGTACTAAAATAGGTGGATTTGTAAGGTATTGCTTGATGTCTATAGAAGCATGAAAAAGAAGGGATCTTGCTTTTAATCCCACATCAGAAAGGAGAAGAAGAGAGGTCTCATTCCACTATACAAATAAAGCCCTCTTGCCTCCTTTGAAATGGGTACCAAAATAAATAAAGAAAAGGGAGCCCGTTATCCAGGGAGCCCGTTCGCCACAAAAAGTTGCAGTAGTTCTTCTCTTCTTCTGGGTTGGCTGCAAGTTCTTCACTCGCTGTCAAGGCGAGAAAAAGTTGGATTCTGAGTACTATACGCCTTCGTGGGCTAGTACGAAGAACTCCAAGGCGGCACGGGCCATGCGCCTCAAACGTGCTATGCCAACGGCAAACCAGAAGCATGCGCTCATAATCATGCGCGCTGCTGATGGTAAGCTGTACAAGGTTGACTCGGGGGCTTCTACGCCAGAAACGAGCCGACCCTCAAAGTCTTTGTCTCACTTGGGCGCATCTGCTACGTTCGTAACCAAGTCGAGTAAGGCAAACTCTGTGGTCTTGAACTCCCGCGCCTCCATTGGTTGTGCGTCTGAGGCTCGTTCAAGTCACTTTAAATATTGTACCCCCACTACTAATCTGAGCGCATGTTTTGTGTTGGATCAGGGGGCACAACATTCACTTGACCACCCCGGTGCTTGGCCTTGCCATACGTCTGATGGGGGTGTAAAGGTGGCACTCTCACTTGACCACCCCGGTGCTTGGCCTTGCCATGCGCCTGATGGGGGTGTGAAGGTGGCACTCTCCTCTAACGATTTGCGTAATGTGATTATTCACAAAACTCCGATCAGGAGAGCCGACATACAAGCATAATGTGCCCCTCACATGGCACACTTGTGCTGCGGTCGCCATCAACTGCTGCTGCCGTAAGACAGTGGCTCCACCACCAAGGCAGTCTGTGTTCCAGCAGTTGCAACATGCTGTGCCTGTCTTTCAGCGCATCACTCCGCCCCGTCAGAGTGAATCACTTCTTCGTCAACGCACATGCGCATCTGCCAGCCTGGGTCTCTTCCATCATCAAACCCAAACCATGCATTCAACTTGGAACTCGATGTCGTACCAGCAAGCTGCTCAAACATAAACTGCTATGTCCATTCCAACTCGGCGAATCTTAGTCTTTTAAAGGAGTTCACTGTCAAAGCTTCTTCGAACAAGGAGAACCATCATCCACAGTACAACGTTTTGCCAAGAAGGAGGATCAGTCGAATCCATCTTCGTCGAGAAGTCAAGGGAGAGACAACAAAACTCTCTCAAACTGTTGCTATTCATAGGCCAGGGCAAATCAAACCCATGCGCCAAGTGGCAACCTTCCCGAAGTCAGTGCAATGAACTTGAACTCAACAGACAGACCAATGAAGATATCGTACATCGTACAGACGCGCTCATCAGCACCAAGCGCCCCGTATAGATGTGCCCAACAGAGCACAGATCCATGCGTCTTGGTGAACATAGGACCCATGCGCCTAGTGGAGCACAAATCGATGTGCCCATTCCGGCTCGTCACCCATCAAGCAATTAATGCTCAAGTGACAGAGTTGGCAGCACGTCCCCCAAGGACTGAACAGTTGACAGCTTTTTCAGAAGACGAAGCATCACCGACGCCAGTCGGTGGTTACAAGCCATATGGCCGCCCAACCATTCGCATGCGCCTCCGCAGCCATGCGCCCAAATCTCTGCATGTGCCTCAAAAGCCATGCGCCTCAGACTTTTCTCTGATCCTTAAAAGACAGAAGTCAAGTCACTACTGAAGCCTCGCATGTGCCTCAAAAGCCGTGCACCCAGACTGGTTCGTGACTCCTAAAGGTTACAAGCCAAAGTCTTCTCATGCGTCCAATCCCAGGCGCATCCCATCAGATCACTCTCCACCGAATCTGAGATCTTCGAGCCATGGACCTACGATACGTGTCCTTTGACTTGATTCAGCCTATGAAGGGGTGCTAATCACCCAAGATCTCAGCAACTGAAAGATCCTCTCCATTGCTACGTGTCAGCTCGGTCGCAGCCCACAAAGGCAACATGAAGGGTTCAACTCCTTAATCAGAGCGCATCGTCTATATGCCTCCATCAGCAATCACCACGTGGCATCCCCACAAACATACGCATCCTACATATACGTGCATGAGCAACCAGCCCGCAGACTATAAATAGAGGGATTATTTCCTTCTTCTACATCCAGGGACATACATATACAGAGACAGACCTACGAGCACACATAGAGAGGCAGATACAGACACTCAACGTCTTCTTCCTCTCCGCAAGCTCCAGCACCCAGAGCAACTCAGACCATCAGATAACCGAGAACCGTCGTCAGATCGTCAATGGGGTCAACGTATTACCACTCGCTCCATCGGTACAAGGGACCCAGATAAACAAAAGTGTACTACTAGGACTACGTCTAAGTCCTACATTATAATACTGTTCTGTTTGTAATTAAAATTTACAATCAAAAGATTTTAATGGCAAACAAGCTGGCAACTCTGCTGGGGACCTCTTTTTCCTCTACCGAGAAAGCTGTGTCACAATCCGACGATGTGAAGGTGGGCTCCTCCCACAAGATACTGGTCGTGCACCTCAATCAACAGGCGTATGAGGAGTTCATCTCTGAAGGCAGTGCGAGTCCTTCGAAGCGGCTACCGAAGCCGAAGAAGACTCGCCAAGTCTGGGTGCGCAAGGTCGACGCCTCTGGCACTACCATCGAAGGAGATGCGCCAATACAGCTTTCCCATCCTGCTGACGTCCTTAGCAACCAAGATGCATCCACTGGTGCAGCACATCTTTCGGGAAACGTGCGGCTGACCACATTCCCCAGCCATCTCCCTCTCAGGCGAGGAAGATGCGTCGACGGAGCAGGGGCACAGCTAATACCCTGTGCATCACCTCTGATGCGCAATAAAAGGTCTCTGTCTTTGACAGGCTCACTCGCTATAGTGGCAAGGAGAATTTGGACTCTGAGTACTATACACCCCAGCGGGCTGGTACGAAGAAATCCAAGACAGCACGGGCCATGCGCCTCAAACGTGCTATGCCGGCAGCAAACCAGAAGCATGCGCTCACAATCATGCGTGCTGCTGATAGTAAGCTGTATAAGATCGACTCGGGTGCTTCGGCACCGAAAATGAGTCGACCTTCAAAGTCCTTGTCTCACTTGGGCACATATGTTGCGTTCGTAACCAAGTCGAGCAAGGCAAACCCTGTGGTCTTGAACTCCCGCACCTCCACTGGTTGTGCGTCTGAGGTTCGTTCAAGTTACTGTAAATATTGTTCCCCCACTACTGATCTGAGCGCCTGTTTGGTGTTGGATCAGGGGGCACAACATTCACTTGACCACCCCGGCGCTTGGCCTTGCCATGCGCCTGATGGGGGTACGAAGGTGGCACTCTCCTTCAACGATCTGCGTAACGTGATCACTCACAAACGTCGATCAGGAGAGTCGATTGACTAGCACAATACGCCCCTCACAGGGTACACCTGTGCTGTAGTCACTATCAACTGCTGTTGTAAGGCAGCAGTCCCACCAAGACAGTCGGTGTTCCAGCGGCTGCAATCATCAACACCCCTCTGACGTCGCCTCGAGAAGAAGGAGGTGCCAGAACTAAAGGTTGCTTCATGCAACGTAATCTCTAACTTCTCGTCAATCCGAAAGGCGACTGGCAATTCCTCGTCCAAGAGGCAGCCGAGGAAAACCAAGACAACTGTCCCGTCCTCTGGAGTGTTTGAAGGCACTCGGGGGAGAAAGAAGATCTTAGAGGAAGCTGGGGGTAGTCAAGCCTTGTTGATCCTCCTTCGGAAGACGAAGATGTCCTCCACAGCATAGCTGGGGTGGATCTTCATCCTGGAAACGAAGTCAGCCTCCCGGACGTAGCTGGGGGTAGTCTGGCCCCTGTGGATCTGCGTCTCGAAATCCTCCAAGACAGAACTGGGGGTAATCAGGCCCTTGCGGATGCTTCTGAAGACGAGGATGTCCTCCAGAATGTAGCTGGGGGTAGCCAAGACGAGGCTCCGGAGGAAGTTTCTCTTCTGCAAGAGAGCGAGGCCGAAAGCGAAGCCTCAACTGATCCATCCGACTCCAGCCGTGTCATGACAGTATACATGACTGGGGTGATACCGAGCCAGATGCGCCGTCAGCAGACCTCGTCCAGCGCATGGATACCCTAGAGGGAGGACTCAAAACCCTTTCTGCCTCCATACAAACACTGACTCAAGCAGTGTTTGACATACAGTCCGCTTTGGCCAGAGCGCCTTCTACCGGTCCTGACCCAGGGGCCAATGGAGAATCAAGTGTACCCCTTCAACGGGTATCTTTGGATACAGATCGCCGCGAGGCACCTCGTGTCACGCCCCGCTCCCGTAGGAGCGATCGTCCACGCTAAGGCGTGATGCCGCACGGGCCTAGGTTGCGCCCGTGCAAGGCCAAGTCCAGAAACGGCCGATTTGAGCTAGGCCACAGAGTCGCACAGAGTGTCCCCATTTGCAGCGGAAAGTAAATGAACACAAATTGAAAGCGAATTCAACTCTTTATTGATATTCAAAAAGTTTACAAGCGGCGCTAGGCCGATATTACAAATCGCTCAAGCTCTCTCTCCCTGAAACATAAAAGGCGTGCCAAGTAGCTTACAAGATGGAATAATTCATGGCGATGTTCCGATACATTGTCCTGTATATGGTGCTTCAGCTCCTAGCAACGCTCCAAGGCTCCAGAGATAGCTCCGTGCCTTAGCACGTTCGATGGAAGCTCCGCACCCGCCGGCGTCTCCTGCATCCTGCAAGCAGACTGTGGGGTTATCAGTACATTGTTATGCACTGGTGGGGAGGCTAGCTCGCCCATAATGCTATCATTACCAAACACGTTCTATTTACTTTTGTGCACCGTCTATCATTCATTGTCTTTCTAATCTTGCCTTAGGATCAGTTTTATGGCATATTTTATAGCCTATCTCGTGTTGCCGAATGCAAGTGTCGTATGGAAATACATGCATGACTTATCCATACTTACCGTCCGGCCTTCCCTGTCCAAAGTAAACCAAGTTATTCAACAATTTAATATGAACTTTCAATGTCAAGTGCGTGTCCCTGCCTCGGGTTCTAGCATGTCGTAAGCACGTTATCTAACTCACTTGCATGAATTTCTCATTATCATTTGGTGTGTTACATTTCAAGCATATTCATAAGGCACTTCATTTAGTTAACTTAGACTACTTTGATTTCAATGCAAGGACTTGCACGTGGATTGCCACCAGCAAAGCCCACTTAATCTATATGCATCGGTCGCTGGCACCACAAGCCAATTTGGACATGTCTTCCCCCTTGGTAATTTCTTACCTATCATGGCGTGCGGCTTGGTACACCCTGATAGTCTTTTGAAATACCCGGCCTTACGTCCTCTGAGTGGCCAAGCCCGTACCCAGTCCTAGACATAAGCCAAATTTCCTTTGATTCCGTCCGGACCGGCAAGTACTTCACACTTTGATCATGCCGCGGAATCCCTTTTTCTTCACAGCCACGGCATCGCCACCCCTCGCCCGTGCCGTTTGTCCACGACCATTTCGTATTAACTTGTCTTTTTAACTTAACGACTGTCTCTGAGCCGTAGGCTAACCCTTAGCCTTAATGCGTTATCGACCAGGTTGGCGTCCGTGCAACGCGGGTAGCGAGCCCCGTTGCACGTGCCCGTCATACCTGTCGCTAACCATTTCCATCCTTCTTATCTTTTATTCATTCTTTCTTTCACTGTTCATTCATTCGTTGATTCATTCATTCACTTATTCGTTTACTCTTTCATTCATACATTATGCAACTCCTTGTGCGGGAGTCGCCTTGGCGACCCATCGGTCCCATAGCCTTTCAATGTTGCTATACTCCCCTCGGAACGACTATATTGATAGTCTTTCCATTTCATTGTTGTAACCCATTCATTGTTTCATTGTTGAACGCATAAGGGACTTGAACGCAAGCTTGTGCCTTAGCACGAGCGTGGAGCGCGGTGCGAGAGTTCTCGTATTTTTCATGTTCTTTTCCATATTCTATACAAGCATACAAGATGGGATTATTCCCTTAGCTAGGTGCGTTGGGTCATTTATTAGCATGCGCGGTGTTATTGCCTAGCGACTTCAGTGATAGTGTCCGTATTGTTATATGTCTAGGCTAAGCGAAGACGGGTTCATCGGAGCCACCCACCTTAGCGATGTTCACATCGGCCGAGCGATACTCCGAGCGCGCCTTTGAAAGTCTAAGTCTGGATTCATCTTTCACGGGCCAATGTAAGTCATGCATCGATTCTTCATCAGGTCGATGCCAACTCTTCGGGTCAACGGCTCGTTTGAGTCGTTGCACTTGCCGTTTGAATCGGCGTTCCGCTAGGGCGGAGCGGGTCACTACACCTCGGACGTCGGAGCCGTCAAATGCTCCAGGCTGTACCTCCATCTCCGACTCCCAGCTCTACAGAAGACGTAGTGGAGACGATCAGGGACTTGCGCGAGCGCTTTGAGTCCAAGAAAAAGCAAGAGGAGCGCCAGAAGATGGGGATCCCCCAACCATATCCCCTCGAATGGAACAAAGTGGTTTATCCTCCTAAGTATAAACCACAAACATTGATGCCATATGACGGGAAAGACTCTCTGTGTCGCTATCTGACATACTTCCAGTCTCAAACGGGACATCTTCCGAAGGAGGACGCACTACTCACCAGCATATTTGTCGGGGCACTGAAAGGAGTGGCGTACGACTGGTACTGCAGTCTCCCCGATAACTCTATATCTTCTTTCGACGACTTGACGCGTCTCTTCTTTGACCGTTTCTACGATGGCGGGAAGGACATGATAATGGCGTCCCTCATAGAGATACGCCAGAAGGAGAAGGAAACAGTTCGAGTATTCATCGAACGCTTCCGACAGGCCTGCTTCAGACTGCCCCCGGGCATGCCAGAACATGCACTCCTCTCCTCCCGCAGCATGAACATGCTGCATGCAGTCAAACTCTGGCTCAACTCCATTCCTCCTCCCGACTGGAGTTCCTTGATCATCGAGGCCGAAGCAGCAGAAAAGAAGGCGGCCAATGCTCGTCTTCTGGGAGTCAGCTTCCCTGCCTTTGAGGACAAGGGAAAACGGCCTGCAGCCAACAACCCTGGACGAAAGACGAAGGGGAAACAGGCGTTGACTGTCAATTCCTCCAAAGGTGCATCAGTACCTACCCAGAAGCCTCCACTTGCACCAAGGCCAAAGGAGGTTTATTCTTTCAATGATGAAGACACCCTGCAACTCTTCGAGATACTAAAGCAGGGTGACAAGATCAAGTTGTCAGACCCGAAGCGTCCCGATGAGGTTGGAAAGGTGGACAATTCGAGGTACTGTCACTACCATCGGTTTGTCGAACATCTAACTAAGGACTGCTACGTCCTCAAAAACTACATCCAGCGCATGATCAATACGGATGTTATCTCCGTCGACTACGAGGAGAAAACGGTCTCGGCCAACCTGGTGTCACTCCAATTTGGCACCTTGCCGCCAACCACAACACAAGATGGCGTCGTCCCCATCCCTAAGGCGACAATGGAGGTGGTTAACATACCACCTACTCGTGACAACGTGAGTGGACTCATCCCGCTCACCACATCTCGGAAAGAGGTCTTATGGGTTCACCCTGATCTCGTCTCCGAGGTTACTCAACCGGAGGTACGCTCTGCCTCCAAGACTAAGGGCAGGAAGATCAAGTCTTGCCACATGGTCTCTTCTTCTGCGGAAGAGGCACTTTCTGTACAGACGCATTCACATCAGAATGCCCAACCTGACGAAGCTGCCGTCGAGGTGGTGCCTCCTTGCACCGTCCCTGCTGCCTAGAAAGAGGGCCCATCTAAGCCTCTAGCAGCCAATAAGCAGAAGCATGTAGAGGCCCGTTTCGACAAGCCTCTACGAAAGGAGAATGCTTCGGGGCTAGCCAAGCCCCACAACTTCGACATACTAGCACAACTTGCCAGTACTCCTGTCCGCCTATCTCTGTTTGAGCTCCTTCGTCTTTCTAAGGACACTCGTGAAGCTCTCTGTGAAGCCATGAAGGATGCTGAGTCCTTCATCAGTCAGGTCAAGCAGCCCGAGGATACTCCGACTACATGTGTGCACTGTCATTGTGCGGATGAAGTTATCCCCAACATAACCTTCACCCAACAAGACATGCTGCTCAAGCATAACCGACACAACATGCCACTGTACTATACAGGGTATGTCGGTTCCGTCAAGGTGAAGCGGATTTAGATCGATCCGGGGTCTTCCCTCAGTATCATCCCGAAGACGCTGCTCTCAACACTGGAGATCCCAATGTACTGACTGGCACCTTCCAACACAACAATCAGTGGCTTCAATGCTAGCAAAAGCGAGCCGCTGGGCAAAATACGGCTGAAGTGTCATATTGGTAACCTCAGAACTGAGGTGACTTGCTATGTCGTGGATGCTGACGTCAACTACAACCTCCTACTGGGTCGTCCGTAGCTGCATGAGTACATGGTGGTGCCATCTACACTCCACCAATGTATGAAATACGTATCCACCAACGACATCATCCGGACGGAGTTCGCAGACATTGACCCTTTGTCATGCTCCGCTTCCGTAGGAGCGATCGTCCTCGCTAAGGCGTGATGCCGCACGAGCCTAGATTGCGCTCGTACAAGGCAGGTTCCATAACGGCCGATTTCAGCGGCTGCGACGGGGTCGTCGCAGAGAAGTCCCAAACAGAGACATTGAACACGCAGCGGAAATTTAGAACAAACACAAGTTATTCAAAGAAGCTCTTTATTGATATCGAAACAACGGTTACATTGGGCCGCAAGGCCGAGATTACAATCACTCAAATTCACGTATCTCACATTACAAACCACTCTGCTCTCTCTCATTTCAACGATTACAATGCTTGAGCCAGCGGAAGCTTCGGAAGGCGATGTCCATACATTATGTCCCGTATGAGTCTTCGATCCATACGGCCGCACGCTTTGAATCGCCAAGGAACTCCGTGCCTCGACGCATCCAAGCGAGCTTCGCGCCACGAGCTTCTACCTGTGCCTGCACATAGAAACTGTGTGGGTGTCAGTACTCAACTGTACAGGTGGAGTGAGCTCCTCGCCCACCCATACAAAACCAACACATTTATTTTACTTTGTACAATATAAGCCCCTTTACGATTGTCTTTCTAGTCTTGCCTTAGGATCGATTTTAGGACCGACGCTCGGCCTATTTAGTGTCTTTAGACCATCTCCGTGCCTTGTACTAATAACGTACCCATACTTTGCCTCTAGACCTTTCTCGTGCTTGCATTGTCAACGTACCGACTCATACTTGTCTTTCGTACCATACTCTTGGACGTAACGACTAGGTCGTGTCAAATACTTGTCCGTGCCTCAAACATCGAGGCCGTGCCTCGCAGCGTAACCTGACTTATCCAAACTCGCCTTACGGCCTTTCTCGACTTAACGCACAACGACTAACCAAACTTATGGAATCGGTGTTGAGAACTCAAGTATGACGCCATATCTCGTGCCAAAGTACGTGTCTTTACATATAGCCAAATCGTAGGCTTTATAATACTTTGGGTGCAACCGAGCACACATTTCACTATTCAACGCATACCGTGCTTACACTTTCTTTGTTATGACCGACACCGTGCATGCGGATTCGCCGCTTAGTACGCCAATTATCTATATGAAAGGCCATTGGCATGACAAGCCATCGCGGACATAGCTCGGGTAGGCGGCGGGTCCTTCAGCGTAGGTAGCGAGTCCCGTTGAAAGCCTTCGACTACCCACACAATAAAAGCATGCGCTGCTATAACGTCTACCTCCTAGGATAACTGGGCCCGGTGCCCCGGCGTATAACCAGTTTAGGCAGAAATCCTTATCGACAAGGTGTCCAATGACCACGCACCTACGAGACATCTAGACTCACGTAAATGCATGGCCTAATTTGTTGGTACGACTGAAACTATACTTAGCAACTCGTGCTCTGAACCACCTTTTGCATTTCGTGCATCGGGGCTGCGAGACTCCCAACCGAGGGAACGCCTCGAAACACCTTAACGTAGAGAAGAACGCGAGACTTCCAACCGAGGGACCGCCTCGAAACACCTTGACGTGGATAGAAACGCGAGGCTCCCAACCGAGGGACCGCCTCGAACTTCTTTGAACTCGAGGGAACGACTACTACGTAGCCTTCCAACTTAACTTGAACAAAACGTGTTCCTTAAGTGCCATGGACCGTGGCTAACTTTACATCGTGCCAACCGTGGCTCGTGCCTTTAACTGACTTCTGTCCTACGCGACGCTATCACCCAAGTCATACGTTATATGACGGCCCTTGAGATCGTGGGACTATTTGACTTGATAACCGCAGAAAGAGCGGGACGACACTTGGAATGACTTAGGTCGACCGGCATAACTTTGCCTAACTTACTCAAGCCTACAACTTAACCCGAAGGACAAGCCAAGGCTATGCCAAGCCTTGTGCAATGGGAACGTACATGCTTTATCGAGCATTTATGCGGGCGACGCCTATGACTTAGGCTAACTCATCGTTTGTGTCGAATACCAACTTTCCTTCTCCCAAGCCACGGGACGAAGGGCCGAGTGTCATTTTCAAAGCACGTCGTGCACCAACTCTAATCTGACCGTGGGACGTTTTCCATGTTCTAACCTCGATTCGACACGTCGGGATTATTCTCTTAGCTATGTGGAATCGTCTCTTTTATTATCAAGCCTATTGTGCAAGTTAAAAACACACGATTTATTATGTGAAGGCTGAGATGAGGCAAGTTCACCGAAACTACCCCACCTGAGTAATGTCTTCGAATCACCGTTGTAAGGCCAAGTCTGAACGCCGTCGGCATTTCGATTCCTCCGATTGATTTCGCGGAACGGGGCACTACAACATACACCACTCAGAACAAGTCTCGTCCTTGAGACTTTTCTGAAGGCAAACCATCCTATCATTTCTATGGCCAAGACTTAATCGTACACACTTCGCCTACGCGTTTCTTTGATTCTGAGTCACGCTCGTGCTTATCGCTAACTTAGTCGTAAGGCACACCAATCGATCAACCAACATTCGAACTCGTTTCAAATCAATGATCGCATTACCATCAACATTTCTTCGAAACTCACGATTTCAAGGTCCTCGATACTTTCCCGTTCCTTAAGTCTTACTTGATTCAACGTATCACTTAGTTGGATCGTGTACATATTCCAGGCGTCCCTAAAAAATATGCATTTCAGCCAAGCCTCGTGATAGAGAATCTGCCATCACCACTCGAGTCAGATCGTGCACATATTCGGGCGTCCCTAATATACGGGCACGTCAACCGAGCCTCATGAGTGGTGCCTCCAGTATTTCCTATCGTTTCGCACTCGGACGTCTTTCGAACCGCTAGGCTATGTCTTTCGTCAGCACTGGAATCATAGTTCCCAAATAACGATATCAATACTGACCCCATCCTAAGGTCAAACCAAATCGATGGTACAGGATTTTCTACCCAAGCTCGCATCACTCCGATTTCTAAACATCGAGCATCAATTTCCTACGCACATCCCAATAATCGTCGCACAGGGTCTGTGTCGTTCAGTAAGGCCATCCTACGATAACTCACGTTTCGACCAATTTCACGTCATATCACTATCGTTTGTTCATCAAGTCGTTTCGTATAGTTTATCTCTTCGAACACGTTCGACATTAATTCGCCTATCATTCATTCTCAAATCAAGCACGCTATGACACAACTCATCTCTAAACCGTAATTCATATTTCATGTTTCCGAATCATCTATTCCAATTCACGTAATCGATCACAAGGTCGTCTGACTTAACAGTATGCCACGCTCCGATCTCACGCGAGTTCGATTATCTACGGTGGGCACGAATCACCATGTACGCTCCCGCGAGATAATTATTCTCATCGGGACGTAACTCTTATTTGTGTCTAGACTAGTTCATTCTCGATACGCGGATTGGACCTACTCAATCCTCAAGTTTTACTCAATCGTCAATCACAAGTCCTTTAAATCCTCGAATTTGCCTTCACATCAAACCGACAAGTCGAGACAATCAAAGTTGTCGCATTCTGATTTTCCGAGTTCGATCATTCCCGCGACATGAATCACCATGTCAGCGCTCACGCGAAACGATCACCCCAAATCCGACGCAACGTATGTGCGAGGCTAGAGTTGCGCTCGTGCAAGACAAGATCGTCAACGCTGTGATTATCCGCGTAACCATCAAGACACGATCATGTTCATCCAACATTCATTTCAAACAAGGTCCTAAGTATTGCATCCATTCAGAACGATAACACTAGCACGATCGTCATTCACCGTGTCAGATTACCCCCAAGTTATCGTATATCGATCTTTGATACGCCTCAATGCCATCGGTGATATGCGTAACCTAACGATCTTCTTTTGCAATGAATTTCGAATTGTACGAATGATGCTAGCGTCCGACTGGATAATCTCCTCGAATCGTTCACAACATCAACTTCTTCAACCCAAATTCACGTATCGTTTATCCGTCTATCTTAAGTCATCGACTAACGTATTTTCTTAATTCGCATCATTCCTTGCTAACTCAAACCATTGAGCAACATCGATTTCAATCCTCAGAGTCGTTTGCATAACTTCAAAGTCAAACCTTTCGTGCACGCTATCTTCCCGTCGTGCTAACTTTTCGTATACTATTCGTATCAATTTCTTCAATCAAGTCATCCATTTATTTTATCGTTTAGAATTTTCATTCAACTATTTTGTAACTCGCACTATCGTTTACAAATCGTCCGAACGATATCTCGTTTGCGACTCTCGAATCATGACCATCTAAGCGCTACTCGTTCTAAGGCTTTGCGATATCATCGCTTGTCGACATACTCGTACTATTCGTAAATCCTCTGGTTCCGCTCGAACAATTTCTATAACGTCCATACACAACTCGGGTTAGAGCCATCCGATTTAGTCCTCAATCATGTTCGTATCGACGAACTAAGTCATTCGCAAAATCCTCAAAATCCTAATCAATCCTTCGTGTACGCCTAATCGTTAGCTCGATAGCGTCCCTAGCGATAGATGCTATAAGTATAGCTTCATTCCTGATCGAGCGATACTTGATATTTCTTACGACTCGTTTGCACCAAAAGGTCGAGGTACGCAACACGCGGCGCAACTCAGCAAAAAGGCCTTGTGCATAACCATCCCGTACGGACTATACTCCGACTTTGTACGATCATTTGCTAATATCGACGTAGGACTCGTTAGGCACGCACGCGACTTGCTAACTTTAGCACGCATTTTGTGTCAAGTCAAGGTCGACACCGTTCGGCTCAAAGGCCATCGCCTATCGATACGTTCGATTGAACACTTGTACGAGCTTTTGAAAATATTAGACTTATTGTATGGACATGCCGAGGGACATTCGAGAGAGAGCGTACCAACGATAACACTTGCGGAAGCAACATTCAGAGTTCACGGAAATATCGGAGTTAAAGAATTCAATCGAAAGTCCAAGGACGTAAAGCCGTGCTCTGATACCATTATGTCACGTCCCGCTCCCGTAGGAGCGATCGTCCTCGCTAAGGCGTGATGCCGCACGAGCCTAGATTGCGCTCGTGCAAGGCGAGTTCCATAACGGTCGATTTCAGCGACTACGACGGGGTCGTCGCAGAGAAGTCCCAAGCAGAGATATTAAACACGCAGCGGAAATTTAGAACAAACACAAGTTATTCAAAGAAGCTCTTTATTGATATCGAAACAACGGTTACATTGGGAGCGCAAGGCCGAGATTACAATCACTCAAATTCACGTATCTCACATTACAAACCACTCTGCTCTCTCTCATTTCTCGATTACAATGCTTGAGCCAACGGAAGCTTCGGAAGGCGATGTCCATACATTATGTCCCATATGAGTCTTCGATCCATGCGGCCGTACGCTTCGAATCGCCAAGGAACTCCGTGCCTCGACGCATCCAAGCGAGCTCCGCGCCACGAGCTTCTATCTGTGCCTGCACATGGAAACTGTGTGGGTGTCAGTACTCAACTGTACTGGTGGAGTGAGCTCCTCGCCCACCCATACAAAACTGACACGTTTATTTTACTTTGTGCAATACAAGCCCCTTTACGATTGTCTTTCTAGTCTTGCCTTAGGATCAATTTTAGGACCGACGCTCGACCTATTTAGTGTCTTTAGACCATCTCCGTGCCTTGTACTAATAACGTACCCATACTTTGCCTCTAGACCTTTTTCGTGCTTGTATTGTCAACGTACCGACTCATACTTGTCTTTCGTACCATACTCTTGGACGTAACAACTAGGTCGTGTCAAATACTTGCCCGTGCCTCAAACATCGAGGCCGTGCCTCGCAGCGTAACCTGACTTATCCAAACTCGCCTTACGGCCCTTCTCGACTTAACACGCAACGACTAACCAAACTTATGGAACCGGTATTGAGAACTTAAGTACGACGCCATATCTCGTGCCGAAGCACGTGTCTTTACGTATAGCCGAATCGTAGGCTTTATAATACTTTGGGTGCAACCAAGCACACATTTCACCATTCAACGCATACCGTGCTTACACTTCCTTTGTTATGACCGACACTATGCATGCGGATTCGCCGCTTAGCATGCCAATTATCTATATGAAAGGCCACTGGCATGACAAGCCATCGCGGACATAGCTCGGGTAGGCGGCGGGTCCTTCAGCGCAGGTAGCGAGCCCCGTTGAAAGCCCCCGACTACCCACGCAATAAAAGCATGCGCTGCTATAACGTCTACCTCCTAGGACGACTGGGTCTGGTGCCCTGGCGTATAACCAGTCTAGGCAGAAATCCTTGTCGACAAGGTGTCCAATGACCACGCACCTACGAGACATCTAGACTCACGTAAATGCATGGCCTAATTTGTTGGTACGACTGAAACTATACTTAGCAACTCGTGCTCTGAACCACCCTTTGCATTTCGTGCATCGGGGCTACGAGACTCCCAACCGAGGGAACGCCTCGAAACACCTTAACGTGGAGAGGAACGCGAGACTCCCAACCGAGGGACCGCCTCAAAACACCTTGACGTGGATAGGAACGCGAGGCTCCCAACCGAGGGACCGCCTCGAACTTCTTTGAACTCGAGGGAACGACTACTACGTAGCCTTCCAACTTAACTTGAACAAAACGTGTTCCTTAAGTGCCATGGACCGTGGCTAACTTTACATCGTGCCAACCGTGGCTCGTGCCTTTAACTGACTTCTGTCCTACGCGACGCTATCACCCAAGTCATACGTTATATGACGGCCCTTGAGATCGTGGGACTATTTGACTTGACAACCGCAGAAAGAGCGGGACGACACTTGGAATGACTTAGGTCGACCGGCATAACTTTGCCTAACTTACTCAAGCCTACAACTTAACCCGAGGGACGAGCCAAGGCTATGCCAAGCCTTGCGCAATGGGAACGTGCATGCTTTATCGAGCATTTATGCGGGCGACGCCTATGACTTAGGCTAACTCATCGTTTGTGTCGAATACCAACTTTCCTTCTCCCAAGCCACGGGACGAAGGGCCGAGTGTCATTTTCAAAGCACGCCGTGCACCAACTCTAATCTGACCGTGGGACGTTTTCCATGTTCTAAACTTGATTCGACACGTCGGGATTATTCCCTTAGCTATGTGGATTCATCTCTTTTATTATCAAGCCTATTGTGCAAGTTAAAAACACACGATTTATTATGTGAAGGCTGAGATGAGGCAAGTTCACCGAAACTACCCTACCTGAGCAATGTCTTCGAATCGCCGTTGTAAGGCCAAGTCCGAATGCCGTCGGCGTTTCGATTCCTCCGATTGATTTTGCGGAACGGGGTACTACACCCTTTCAAAGGGGTCGAAGCCTACTTCACTGATGCTACCCTATACAAGTCACTCGACGAAGGGGAAGCCAACGATGCTGATGATGAAGCAGAAACAGTGGCAGAGCCGGACATGGAGCCAGAAATGATTCCCGACGCTCCTTTGAAGATCCGACTTAAGGGAAAACCGCCTCAGATACTGTCACCCCCAGTTTTCAGAAACAGGGGTATTTTTGTCATTTTACATTTTAAAATACTTTTGAAATTTATTTTATTACTTATGATATTATTTTGGGGTTGAAATTTATTTTATTATTTATGATATTGTTTTGGGGTTATCTGAGTCGGGTTCGAATTTCAACTCAATCCGACTTGAAACGGGGACCCGGAAGGTGGTTTGACTCTAGTGGGACCCACATACTAGTTAGGCATGGCCCATATGATATTAATTTAAGTCCACATGATATTAATTTTAGTTAGTAGTTAGACTAATTATTTATGGATAGGTTTAGTTTAATTAGAGACTTAAAACTAGACTAAAATGACCTCAACCTTTAACCCATTCCTAATTTAAATCAAATAGATTAGTGGAGGATATTTTGGACATTCAAATAGGGGACACCTCACCCTTTTTGGGCAACCACCTATGGGGGGGATAAGGAGTAAGTCACTCCTTCATTTATTTGTTTTCATCCACTTTCTCTCTCTTGTTCTTCCCCAAATTAATTTGAGAAGAACCTCCATTGATTTCATCTCCAAATCAACCCATTCCTCCATCCAAACTTCTCCATTTCTTTTCTACTCAAGCAAGAGGAGGTGCTAGCCAAGTTTGGGAGGATTCAGAGCTCGTTCGTGTCCTTTTGGAATCTCTACGTGTCGGTGTCGTGTCGGAAGGATTTTCCTTTGAATCTCTCTCCTGGAAGGTATAATCTCTCCTCTAATCCATCCCTACATGCATATAGAAATATTTTGAACCCATAGGAATGACCCCCATGGTTGTATCTCCATTTGTGTCCATTTCGTGTCCATTTGGAGGTCATAAGAGTGTCCATTGTGTTGTGGTTGTGTCCATGTAGAAAACCCCCAAATTTGGACACACTATGTGTTGTTGTTATGTGTGAATGAATTATTACATGTTTAATCTCATATTTTTGTATTAGAGATGTGTTCTATAGTGTCTCATATATATATATATATATTAGTGTAGAGAGTGAGTTCTTGATATATTATTGTCACGCCCCAGAACCAGAATACTGGAGAGCGGAGGAATGACTCAGCCAGCTACGTATTACGGGTAGATGAATACCGTATAATACGATCAATGCTGTCTAACCAGACGAGGGGGTGCATACTACATGAAAGTCTTACTATGGTCACTTCACATCTATTATCTCAATCATTCAAACAAGAAGCAAAAATAGAGAACATGTAAGATAAAGCAGTAAGGCGTCCCAAACGCTTAGTCAAAATGTTCTTGAGATCTGGCTTTACAAAACATAGCCAGATGATATAGTAACATATACACAATTGTTATCAGCTGCAGTCTGACTTAGTTACAATTATATAAAAGTAAGTACAAGACAATCCGACTAACATGTCGGTGCCAAACGGCTAAGTATAAAGTAAATAACAAAACGAGCGGTGGAGTAAGGAACCCACTCGAGTCCTCCTGCGATCCTTCCCCTAGAATTGACCATCTTGGAGGTAGAAGTAAGCTGAGTCCTCGGGAACCAGCTCTAAATCTGGCCATACAAAACCAGAGAGGTTAGACCTCTAATAGCAAGTACCACAAGGAAGGACGATATGAAGGATTAAACCAGTAAGTAAGAGAATATAATAATATATCTCTGCTTGCTACTAGGATCCACATCACATCATGACACTTTGAACCAACCTCCCAACCAAACAAGGACAGAAGTTGGCCCGTCATGTCCTGACATTCTGATCATCTCAGTTAGGCAACAGAGTAGGTACAGTACACAAACAAATCATTTTGAACGGCCAATCAACTCCTACGGCTTGCTATTGTGAGTCCCAAGTTATCCTGGAATTATGCAAATAGGGATTCCTCAGTTCTTACTATGTACGAGCAAGGCTAGTCTATCCAGTCAATCAATTGCGCCAATCATGAATTAGACGAGTCCCAGCGGGACGCCCGTCATCAATATACAATATACAATAATATAACCAGATACCGTTCCCTGCCCGTGTGGCAGATTTGTAGTATCTGTGGGGACCAGCCGGCCTGTCGGGCACTACTAGTCCCAAGAGGGCTGCCATGTAAGAACTTGGGGATCCATTCTCTCCATGCAATCATTATTTTATTTAACTTAATAGTCTCTAGTTGAGTGAAATCCCATGCCGTGGACCATGGTCATTCAAATGAGTACTTTCGTACGGGGTACGATATGCGCAACTCTACAACGATACCCGTGCGGCTAGGTTGTAGGTCTTACATAGCGTAATACAACAATCAAATCTAACCACGGAGTAATCATGCCTTGACCATAAAGTACACATGCTGCTTAGTAGAAAAATAAATAAATTGAAGCCTGCACATGCCTGTATGTCAATATTCGGGATCGGCTAATCGATTACAATAGTTCATAACATGAACGTGTCTCATTCATTTAATTCAATAAGACGACTAGCCAGTCTCTTAGTTCCAACTAGGAACGCATGATCAATTTTAGTCAAGATAACCATCGTCATCAATGGTGACAAGGCATGAAAGTCCATTAGTATCAAATGGGGTCGAGTCTAAAACTCTCAAGGTTAAGTTCCAGCTTTACTGGGTATCCATAAACCAATCAAGACACAGGGTACGTTCAACATAACTATATATATTAAAAATATTAACATGCTAAGATTATCGAGTTCATAAAAAGGGCGTAAGGATATAATAGAAAAATTATCATGCCATCATTAAATGAATAAATTATAGAGCAAATAGAAACACCCAGGTCAGGAAGTCACGCCAACAAGTCTATGTTAAGGCCAACAAGTCACGCCAACAAGTCCATGCTAAGGCCAACAAGTCACGCCAACGAGTCTATGCTAAGGCCAACAAGTCACGCAAGAATCGTACGCGCAAAAAGGATACGCCAAGTTTAGTAGGTAGGAGTGAGCGTATAAACAGCGTGAGGGTGAAAAGTGGTTCACGTTGGCACGCACAGCGTAAGCGTGAAGGGTAATTCACGCACGCACAGCGTGAGCGTGAAAAAGTAACTCACGCACGCATAGCGTGAGTGTGAAGAGCGTGATAAGAAATTCATGAACGCACAGCGTGAACGTGATAAGAAATCCACGCACGCACAGCGTGAGCGTGATAAGGAATTCATGCACGCACAGCGTGAGCGTGATAAGGAATTCACGCACGCACAGCGTGAGCGTGATAAGGAATTCACGCACGCACACAAAGACGTGTGCGTGACTCAAATGTCACGCTGGCACGTAAAGACGTGAGCGTAACTCAAATGTCACGCACGCACGTAAAGACGTGAGCGTGACTCAAAATTCACACTAGCACGTAAGAACGTGAGCGTGACTCAAAATTCACGCTAACACGTAAAGGCGTGTGCGTGACTAAAAATTCATGCTGGCACGTAAGAACGTGAGCGTGACTAAATCTCCCGAACTCCAATCTTAGGGAGCCTTCATTCCAAGCCAGAAATAAGGTTCCCATGGTTCAGAATGGTGTGGAATGAGAAGCTCTGCCATATGAAACTATCTATTTTCGAAAACACGCCAGGTTGGGAGATCAAAACCCATGGACAACCGAAAACACAACAACTTAGATCTGGAAGAAACAAGCCAAAGAAATAAAAAATGCTAAGTACTAAACTCTCTTAGGATCACAAGAGGAAGACAAATAAACCATAATAATGGGTGAAGGAGAAGCAAGATGTACTTGTCTTCTCCTGGTAGGTGGAGAGAGTGATGAGGAAGAAGAAGAAGTAATGGTGAAGGAAAGTTATGAAGAGAGAGAAGGAGATGGGGGCTTTAAATGGAAGGGGTGGTGGTAGGTGGGTTTATTGGGTCGGGTTTATTGGGATCCATCCAAGGCCAACCCGAAAGCAAAGCAGAGAGGTTAAAGCAGAAAATAAAATGCAGAAATAAAATACAGGAATAAAATTGCAGGAAATAAAATACAGATAATATATATGAGTTACACATGTATAAAAATACGCATTCTGGGAACGGAGAGTGACATCTCTACCCACCTTAGAAAAATTTCGTCCTCGGAATTTCAAATCCAAGCAGGATAGAAATATCGGAGCTAAACTAATACAAGCAATTCTAGTGATCAAGCAATCGTTTTTTTACCATATCAAAAGCAAGTACTATATATGTAAATTCATCAATCTACGATATCAAGTAGCTCTACCCATAAGGTGATAAGCATGAAGAATCAGGACAATCAAGGTATACAGAAAGAGATATACCTTGTGAGTCAAACAGGTATGGATACCGTGATCGGATATCATCCTCACGTTCCCACGTTGACTCTCCCAAGGAGTGATGACCCCAAGCAACACGGACAAGACTAATTGTTCGGTTCTTGAATATCTTCTCTCTTCGGTCCAAAATGGACACAGGCTGTTCCTCGTAAGACAGGTTGGTACCAACAACCAGCTCAGAATGATCGAGGATATGGCTTGGGTCCGATACATACCTACACAACTGAGATACATGAAACACGTCATGCACCTCTCGTAACGAAGGTGGGAGGGATAAACGATAAGCAACATCGCCTATCCGATCAAGGATAACAAATGGGCCCACGTACCGCGGACTCAATTTTCCGCGAACGCCAAATCTAATGACCCCACGAGTAGGTGAGATTCGCAAGAATACGTGGTCCCCAACAGAGAACTCTAACGGCCTACGATGCTGGTCTGCCCAATGACGATGCCGGTCCTGCACAACTCGAAGTCGCTCTCTAAT
This sequence comes from Iris pallida, assembly GCA_029216955.1. Taxonomy (NCBI): domain Eukaryota; kingdom Viridiplantae; phylum Streptophyta; class Magnoliopsida; order Asparagales; family Iridaceae; genus Iris; species Iris pallida. The sequence continues at coordinate 10,661,545 of JANAVB010010792.1, forward strand.
TTCCTTAACCACTCCAACCGTCTGAATAATCATTTCTGGGCCTAACATCTTCCTCTCCCCGATATCATCCCATGCAAGTGGTGACCTGCACTTCTTACCATATAGTGCTTCAAATGGCGCCATCTGGATACTGGCTTGATAACTGTTGTTGTATGAGAACTCGACCAAGTGCAGGTGACTCTCCCATGACCCTCCAAAATCTAGAGTGCAAGCTCGCAACATGTCTTCTAAAGTCTGAATCGTTCTTTCTGATTGCCCATCCGTCTGCGGATGGTAAGCCGTGCTAAATCTTAACTTGGTACCCAGACTATGATGTAAGCTCTTCCAGAAATGTGATGTAAAGTGGGTATCTCGGTCTGACGCAATACTGACAGGGACTCCATGCTGTCTGACTATCTGTTGCATATATAACTCTGCCAACTTTTTTGTAGATTGCCCTACTCTGAAAGGAAGAAAGTGTGCTACCTTTGTAAGTCGGTCCACTATCACCCAAATAGCGTCCTTACCACTTGGTGATCTCGGTAAACCGGTCACAAAGTCCATTGTAATATGCTCCCATTTCCATTCCGGGATAGGAAGCGGTTGCAATAATCCAGCTGGCCTCTGCTGTTCTGCCTTCACTTGCTGACATACCAAGCAACGGAAAACAAATCTAGCTATCTCCCTCTTTATTCCGTTCCACCGGAAATGCTGCTTGATATCTTGGTACATCTTGGTCCCTCCAGGGTGAATAGAATACTAAGAACTTTGAGCTTCTGCCATAACCTCCTGTCTGATATCTCCACTAGGCACACATAGACGTGATCCAAACCTAAGTGTACCATCTTCATGAATTCTTATCTCCTTCCTGAGTCCTGACTCACATTCTGCCCTAAGCTTCTGAATCCTTGGGTCCTGTGCCTGAGCTGCCTTGACCCTGCCTACCAAGTCGGATTGAACTTGCAGACTTGTTAGAACTCCTACATCACTAGGAAGTATAACTTCGATGCCCATCTCCTGAAGGTCTTCTAGGATATGCCTCTGTGTTGTCAACATAAATGCGCCGCCTCTCCTGCTAAGAGCGTCTGCTACTATATTAGCCTTGCCTGGATGATACTGAAGCTCCACGTCATAATCCTTGATCAACTCCAGCCATCTTCTCTGCCTCATGTTTAGTTCCTTCTGAGTAAAGATGTACTTCAGACTTTTATGGTCTGTGTACATGTCCACTCGGTCACCATATAAGTAATGCCTCCATAGCTTCAGAGCAAACACTACTGCCGCCAACTCCAAATCATGAGTTGGGTAATTCTTCTCGTGGTCCCGAAGCTGCTTAGATGCATATGCTATCACCTTCCCATGTTGCATAAGGACACATCCAAGTCCTTTACCTGACGTATCACAATATACTGTAAAACCTCCGGGTCCAACTGGCAATGTAAGAATAGGTGCTGATATCAACTTCTGCTTCAAAGTCTCAAATGATGCCTGACATTCTGCCGACCAAATGAATGGTACATCCTTCCGGGTCAAGCGGGTCATGGGTGCTGAAAGCCTTGCAAAGTCTGACACAAACCTTCTGTAATATCCCGCCAATCCCAAGAAACTCTGCACATCTGCTATGGTCTTGGGTACTGGCCAACTTTCTACTGCTTCTATCTTCTTGGGATCTACTGCTACTCCAGCTCCTGATATGATGTGACCCAAAAATGAAATGTGATCCGACCAAAACTCACACTTGCTGAGCTTGGCATACAACTGGTTCTCTCACAAAACCTGTAACACTCTCCTGAGGTGGTCTTCATGCTCCTCTTCACTAGCAGAGTATACGAGAATGTCGTCAAGAAACACAACGACAAACTGATCTAAGTATGGCATAAAGATGCGATTCATCAAATCTATGAATATTGCTGGAGCATTGGTCAAACCAAACGGTATTACTAAGAATTCATAATGCCCATACTTCGACCTGAATGCTGTCTTGGGAATATCTTCCTTCCGAACCCTCACCTGGTGGTACCCTGAACGAAGATCTATCTTGGAGAAAACTCTAGCTCAACTGATCAAATAAGTCGTCGATCCTGGGTAATAGGTACTTGTTCTTCACTGTTGCCGCATTAAGCTTTCTGTAGTCAATGCACAATCTGGATGACCCATCCTTCTTCCCCACAAGTACCACTGGTGCTGTCCATGGTGACACGCTAGCTTGGATGAACTTCTTCTCCTTCAGTTCCTCTATGTGCTGATATATCTTGGCCTGCTCTGAATCCGCCATTCTATAAACTCGATCTGATATCGGTTTAGTTCCTGGTGCCAATTCTATACTGAACTCAATATCTCTAACTGGTGGTAGACCTGGAAGTTCTTCAGGAAATACGTCTAGAAACTCTTCAACTACCTTCGGAATCTGAACTTCTTCCATTGCCGTTATGACTCCCTGCTCTTGTTGAGTTGTCTCTGATCTGACTAAGGTGAATCTCTTCATGCCTGGAATATCAAAAGATACACTCCCTCTACGACAATCTATTGTCGTATGACTGTCTTTCAGCCAGTCCATGCCTAAGATAACGTCGAAATTTCCAACAGAAAATTATATCAACCGGGCGGGTAAGGAATGCCCGCAAACTTCAACGCTACATGCTAAAATAACTCTACTAACTCCTACGAGCCCATTACCAGTGAGTATATTTAACCTCCCTGGCAATGCCTCGAACTCCATTCCTAGTCGTGCCGCAAATTGTGCAGATATAAATGAATGGGATGCTCCCGAATCAAACAATACTACTGCGGGATATGAGGCGACGAGAATGTTACCTGCCACAACATCTCCCGATGCCAATGCCTCTTCCAAGGACAGAGTGAATGCTTGCCCTCGACCTCCTTGCTGGTTTCCATGCTGCGGCCTAGCCTGATATTGTTGCTGGCCCCTTCCTTGATGATGTTGGGGTGGTCTATGCTGGTGTTGCTGCATCGGCGGCCCCTGCTGCCGAATCATCTTAGCCTGCGGCATTAATGGACGCTGTGCCAACGGCCTTACTGCCACCGCTGGTCCTCGATACTGGCCTGCCCCTGGTGCTGGCAGAGCAGGAAACTGTTGCCCTGGTCCTCCTGGCCTCGAATTCATGGGACATATTGTAACCCGATGGTCTGGATTTCCACATATCAGACACAGTCCATTCAATGTCCGACACACATCTCTAATGTGTCCTGTCTTCCCGCAATAAGTACAGCCCGTCGGGGGTTGCTGGTTCTTCCTCTGTTGCTGTTGCTGCTGCCTGGGTGGTGGTGCTGGTCCTCGTATCGCCACATCGTAGATACGAATGCCAGTGGATGGTGCTGTTGTTCGGGGCGCTGCTCTCCCTCCTCCTTCAACCTGACTGTGGGATCTCTTCTGACCCCCAGTCCTTGTCGCGAGCCTCTGAATGGTGATCTCATGCCTTCGAGTTACCGTCAATACTTCATCAAAAGTTTGGTAATTGTGCCCCTCTATCAATTACAAGAGTTCAAGATGAAACCCTTGCTAAAACCTCATGGCCCTCTGGCTCTCTGTTGCTACCATCTCTGGGGCGAATCTACTCAATCTGCAGAACTCCGCTGCATAAGCATCTACAGTCTTGCCGGCCTGTCTGAGGTTGATAAACTTCTGTTGTAGCTCAAACCGTGCCACAAATCCATAGTACTTGGTCTTGAATCTTGTAGTAAAATCGTCCCAAGCCATAGGACGTCTGATGCCTACTTCCTCTGATTCCCACGAATCACGTGCGAGATCCTGAAGTAACAACTTCACTAGATCCACACGTTCTTCTGCCGGTACCTTAGCTGCTGTCAGAATAGCCTCAATATCCTTAAGCCATGCATCTGCTGAGTTGGCATCCTCCGTGACCTCGAAACGGTGGGGGTTGTACTTACAAAACCTGGCTGATGCTCCTGAATCAGTCCTCATTCCTCTTTCTAAAGCCGTCTGTAATCCTTGGTTGAGCAACACATTCTGCTATTGTAGCTGAGTGTGCATGCGCTGCTGGGCCAACATCTGATGTTGCTGAGTAGCCATCATTCTTCTCATGATCTCCAGAAGGGCTGGTGTGTCCACTTCCACAGGGGTAGGTGGAATTATGGGTGGTGTTGGAACTTCCGGATACTGCGGTTCTGCTGCTGGTTCTACTATCACTTCTTCTTGGATAGTCTCCTGAGGTGAGACTGGCCATTGTTGCTGACCAACCTGGTCATGTTGCCCATGTTGCCCTTGTTGTTGCTGCCCAGCTCTGACCGATGCGGACGAAGTGCCCCTAAGAAAAGGGACAAAAGAACAATCAAACAACCGGACATGAAGGATCAATGAAGTCAAGGATACCGGAATGTCAAGCAAGGGTTGAGAACAACGAATCATGAGATCAAGGGGGGACACGTGTGATTGAGACATCCTATAAATCAAAACACCCCACAAGTCTGAAATCAGACCTGCATGGGCCACCACTAAAACCTTGTCACGCCCCAGAACCAGAATACTGGAGAGCGGGGGAATGACTCAGCCAGCTACGTATTACGGGTAGATGAATACCGTATAATACGATCAATGCTGTCTAACCAGACGAGGGGGTGCATACTACATGAAAGTCTTACTATGGTCACTTCACATCTATTTTCTCAATCATTCAAACAAGAAGCAAAAATAGAGAACATGTAAGATAAAGCAGTAAGGCGTCCCAAACGCTTAGTCAAAATGTTCTTGAGATCTGGCTTTACAAAACATAGCCAGATGATATAGTAATATATACACAATTGTTATCAGCTGCAGTCTGACTTAGTTACAATTATGTAAAAGTAAGTACAAGACAATCCGACTAACATGTCGGTGCCAAACGGCTAAGTATAATATAAATAACAAAACGAGCGGTGGAGTAAGGAACCCACTCGAGTCCTCCTGTGATCCTTCCCCTAGTATTGACCATCTTGGAGGTGGAAGTGAGCTGAGTCCTCGGGAACCGGCTCTAAATCTGGCCATGCAAAACCAGAGAGGTTAGACCTCTAATAGCAAGTACCACAAGGAAGCACGATATGAAGGATTAAACCAGTAAGTAAGAGAATATAATAATAGATCTCTGCTTGCTACTAGGATCCACATCACATCACGATACTTTGAACCAACCTCCCAACCAAACAAGGACAGAAGTTGGCCCGTCATGTCCTGACATTCTGATCATCTCAGTTAGGCAACAGAGTAGGTACAGTACACAAATAAATCATTTTGAACGGCCAATCAACTCCTACGGCTTGCTATTGTGAGTCCCAAGTTATCATGGAATTATGCAAATAGGGATTCCTCAGTTCATACTATGTGCGAGCAAGGCTAGTCTATCCAGTCAATCAATTGCGCCAATCATGAATTAGACGAGTCCCAGCGGGACGCCCGTCATCAATATACAATATACAATAATATAACCAGATACCGCTCCCTGTCCGTGTGGCAGATTTGCAGTATCTGTGGGGACCAGCCGGCCTGTCGGGCACTACTAGTCCCAAGAGGGCTGCCATATAAGAACTCGGGGATCCATTCTCTCAATGTAATCATTATTTTATTTAACTTAGTAGTCTCTACGTTGAGTGAAATCCCATGCCGTGGACCATGGTCATTCAAATGAGTACTTTCGTACGGGGTACGATATGCGCAACTCTACAACGATACCCGTGCGGCTAGGTTGTAGGTCTTACATAGCGTAATGCAACAATCAAATCTAACCACGGGGTAATCATGCCTTGACCATAAAGTACACATGCTGCTTAGTAGAAAAATAAATAAATTGAAGCCTGCACATGCCTGTATGTCAATATTCGGGATCGGCTAATCGATTACAATAGTTCATAACATGAACGTGTCTTATTCATTTAATTCAATAAGACGACTAGCCAGTCTCTTAGTTCCAACTAGGAACGCATGATCAATTTTAGTCAAGATAACCATCGTCATCAATGGTGACAAGGCATGAAAGTCCATTAGTATCAAATGGGGTCGAGTCTAAAACTCTCAAGGTTAAGTTCCAGCTTTACTGGATATCCATAAACCAATCAAGACACAGGGTACGTTCTACACAACCATATATATTAAAAATATTAACATGCTAAGATTATCGAGTTCATAAAAAGGGCGTAAGGATATAATAGGAGAATTATCATGCCATCATTAAATGAATAAATTATAGAGCAAATAGAAACACCCAGGTCAGGAAGTCACGCCAACAAGTCTATGTTAAGGCCAACAAGTCACGCCAACAAGTCTATGCTAAGGCCAACAAGTCACGCCAACAAGTCTATGATAAGGCCAACAAGTCACGCAAGAATCGTACGCATAAAAAGGGTACGCCAAGTTTAGTAGGTAGGAGTGAGCGTATAAACAGCGTGAGGGTGAAAAGGGGTTCACGTTGGCACGCACAGCGTGAGCGTGAAGGGTAATTCACGCACGCACAGCGTGAGCGTGAAAAAGTAACTCACGCACGCATAGCGTGAGCGTGAAGAGCGTGATAAGAAATTCACGCACGCACAGCGTGAGCATGATAAAGAATTCACGTACGCACACAAAGACGTGTGCGTGACTCAAATGTCACGCTGGCACGTAAAGACGTAAGCGTAACTCAAATGTCACACACACACGTAAAGACGTGAGCGTGACTCAAAATTCACGCTAGCACGTAAGAACATGAGCGTGACTCAAAATTCATGCTAACTCGTAAAGACGTGTGCGTGACTAAAAATTCACGCTGGCACGTAAGAACGTGAGCGTGACTAAATCTCCCGAACTCCAATCTTAGGGAGCCTTCGTTCCAAGCCAGAAATGAGGTTCCCATAGTTCAGAATGGTGTGGAATAAGAAGCTCTGCCACATGAAACTATCTATTTTCGAAAACATGCCAGGTTGGGAGATCAAAACCCATGGACAACCGAAAACACAACAACTTTGATCTGGAAGAAACAAGCCAAAGAAATCAAAAATGCTAAGTACTAAACTCTCTTAGGATCACAAGAGGTAGATAAATGAACCATAACAATGGGTGAAGGAGAAGCAAGATATACTTGCCTTCTCCTGGTAGGTGGAGAGAGTGATGAGGAAGAAGAAGAAGTAATGGTGAATGAAAGTTATGAAGAGAGATAAGGAGATGGGGGCTTTAAATGGAAGGGGTGGTAGTAGGTGGGTTTATTGGGTCGGGTTTATTGGGATCCATCCAAGGCCAACCCGAAAACAAACAGAGAGGTTAAAAGCAGAAAATAAAATACAAAAATAAAATGCAGGAATAAAATTGTAGGAAAAAAAATGCAGATAATTAATTAACATAAAATTAAAGGAATTTAAATACAGGATAATACATGATAAATATTAAATAAATATATATATGAGTTGTACATGTATAAAAATACGCATTCTGGGAACGGGAAGTGACAATTATGTTATATATTTGTGTTTTTTTTTGTCTCAAACTACCTAAATTCGTCATAATATTTATCCACATTTTTAGTAGCTAGAGCAACTTAGAAATGCCATAACTTTTAGCTCATAACTCCAATTAACCTCCCCTTTTTTTTAAAAGAAGCATATCGAAGTTAGCTTTCCAAATATATATTTTGATAAGCCAAATTCATTTTAAAACTTTCTATAAAATTGTTTGAGTGTCAGCTGTACGAAAGACAAACGCGTTTCGGTGTTTTTGCGATTCCGGGAGCTTCCGGACACGAAAATGCGATCCGTTTGAAGTTTCGGAAAGCTAGCACGAAGAGATATAACATAATTTAATCCTAAAATTTAGTAAAGGCCCAATTGGAACAGTATTGATTTTAAGTAGAAGGATGACTATACGATATATGCATTTTGTGTAACCTATGAGCCTATGTAGTATGGATATTAAATAAATATAGAGTATGTAATGCATGATATGTTAGATGAATGAAATGATATATATATATATATGATATATATCCTCTTTACATTAATGTATATATATATGGTTGAATGCAAGCATGTAGGAATGCAATTAATGTAATGTATGTAAGCAATGCATAAATACATGAATGAAAGAATGATATACAATGCATGCATGAAAGTATATAATGAATGCTAGATATAAATGCAAGGTATATATGTAATGATAGATATGAATGCATAATGTATAAATATTGTAAATGCAATATCAGATTTCATATGTAGACATAGAACCAATGCATAGCTGATATCTAGATTGAATGTTAGTTCATTTTAGGTTGTTCGAACACTGAACTGTCCATGTAAGCATATATACCTTCCTTTTCCTATTGCCAAGCCAATTTCAGTTTTCAATATAGTAGAATGTCTATGAATGTAATGTTAACCTTCAACCCCTTAATTCGAAATGTTAGTTAATTTCAGTATTAGATAATGCATGAACTGTACGCATATGGGATGTTGGCTTAATGGCAGATTTCAGATAACATGGTTCATTTTATGTGGTTAGTCACACCAGTTTATGGGATAGCTCACTTTAGTTTATATGCAAATATGGAACTAAACTGAGAATGAACTTCACCCTCTGCACAAGGACACCCCACTCTATATCAACCACCATGCCATGTAACCCTTCTCTAAATGATTGCAATAATGTATATAGATTTATATAGAGTATAGATGCATGTTAGTTATAACTTAAATAGTCTCTACTCTAATGTATATAGATGTATACTTGTAGCCATGCATGTTAAGTATAATACATGTGTAATGTAGATGGGTTAGCTTTGTGCCATGTGTAGTGTAAACTCATAACTAGTGTTGATTTCTCTTTTCATGTACACCTCCATGTTCACACACACACACACACACATAGCTTTACATGTTAGTTCTTTTCTCTTATATATATATATATATATATATATATATATATATATATATATATATATATATATATATATATATATATATTGTTACCCCCGTTTTCTGTTCTACGTATTTTTAGTATACGTATACGGAATTCTGACATGTATTTTATTTTTCTGCCTGGCTAGCTAATTTCAGTTTAATCTTGATTAGGTTCATCATGGCATGTAATGGTTTAACTTGGTTTATTTTGGGTTGGCTTGGTTTATTCTTTGGTTCATCATGTTAAACCCACCACCACCCCCCTTTATAACCCACCTAACTTTTTTCTCTCATTCACTTTCTTATTTACTCCTTCCTTCTCCATTAAACCCACCACCAACCAAGAACACCCCTTAGGCAAGTGCAACTTGCTTCCACAAGAGAACCCATTTTTATTGTTCCAATAGCTTCTTCTCATGTTTCTAAGACACATGAGAACTTGTCATTTTCCACTTTTAGGCTTTGATTCTTGTAGATCTAGAAATTGGTCATTTTCAGATTTTGGTGGTTTTGATCTATCAAACTTTTTTGTTTTCAAATTTTGATGGTTCCATGTTGAAGAGAATTTCATTCTACCCAATTTTGACCATTTGAAAGTTGGATTTGGACTTGTTTTGAATAAGTTATGGATTTTTGAAGCTATGGGTTCAACCATGGAGTTCTTGCTGATTTTGGAGAAGACAGTGAGCAGTGTGTGCGAGCTTTTTAGCTTGCGCCACTGAGTTGTGCGCGCTCTTTAGCGTATGCAGTCTGACTCTTGCGCAGTCTGACTCGTGCGCAGTCTGACTCTTGCGCAGTCTGACTCGTGCGCAGTCTGACTCTTGTACAGTCTGACTCGTGCGCAGTCTGACTCTTGCGCAGTCTGACTCTTGCGCAGTCTGACTCGTGCGCAGTCTGACTCATGTGCAGTCTGACTCAGGCGCAACCTGAGGCATGCGCAACCTAGCCTTGTGCAGTCTAGTGCCTAGCGCAACATGACTTGGCCTGACTCTTCCTGGCGCAACTTGACCCGACCTCGTGCATTCTAGTGCTTGGCACCCCTAGTGCCTAGGCGCAACCTGACGTTCAGGCACAACTGGACTTGACCCTACTTGCCTTGGCGCAACCTGTTACCCTGGCGCAACTTGGCTAATGCCACTTGTTGGCCATAGTACCCCTTGCTCCTTCCCCTTGGGCGCATTATGTCCCCATATCCCCCTTTTTAGGATTTTTGCACCTATTTTATATCCTTACACCTTTTTGATGTAAACTCGACATGAACCCGATGTGATCATGACATTATTTATGAATATGAATCTGAACACGGATTAGTGATGGAATTGCATGATCAGTGACCCGTTGTGGTGCACTTGCATAAACACGAAATGGCATTATGACCTTACAGGATAACTCTTGATAGTGATCCACCGTGGTGCACTCTTGACAAGTAAATTGACATGATAATTCTTGATGATGGTCCGTTGTGACGCACCCTTGCCTTGATAAGTAACATGACATGATGGTGACCCGTCGTGGTGCACCCTTGACAAGTAATCTTGACATGATAACCTTGATACGCTGTTACGACAGCTAACCTGACATGCTAAGTGAATTCTTGACACCGTGGGTGATTGTATTGAATATACTTGTATAAGCAACCAGTCTTGTCTCGCATCATGTCTAGAACATGTATCCCTGGTTACCACGGTCAGGGATTCATACTGAATCTGACTAGGTTAATGACTAGATTGATCAAGTAGAGCATATAGAGAGGTATTCCGGCTACAAGCAATCCCGTTATCTGGGCGCCTTCCTTGATGGACTTGTAGCCTACCGACGAGTAGGGCACATTTCCAGCTCACTGCTATGTGGGGCACTACATGAAACAATTACTATGCACACTGTCATGTGTTGCATCCAAGTCACCTAACAAGACATGATAACTCTAATCTTGAACCTTGCGTCTGGATAACCTGGATAGTCTGTAGGACTTGTGGCCGTAGGCGTACCTCATTGCATCTTGCTAGTAACTAAGCTTGTGATAACCCTAGTTAGTTAAGTATCAAGCCGTACCATTTGCTTAGCCGTGAATGATGGATGGAGTCCTATCTTGTCTAGTCTTGCCCAGATCCGGTGCATGGATATCTCCGGACATGCTTGTTTATGCTTTACTTTATCGATAGTTAGTTCGAGGCTAAGTTATGTTCAGGTGAAGGGTTACAACCCCGGTCCTTGTTTAGTTTACGGATTGTAACTTGGTTACCGGAATAGTCCTCTAGTTATCTTATCGTTTATCATCCTGTTTTCTTTAACGCATGTCTTATGTTATTTCACCTATGACTTTATGTGCTGATATGCTGGTTTTAGTTCTTAAGTGAAGCCCCTTTGTGGTACTTGCTCTTTCTGGGGTCTGACCCAGCTAGTTTTGTATGGCCAGATTCCGGAGCAGCTACCGAGGATCTCCCAACTTTTCTGCCAGATGGTGAACACTATAAGGAATCCCGGCAACGAGTGGGTTTTTATTTTGCTCTCCCACTCCATTGTACAAATATTCTTTTGAGACGTTTAGCCGTCGAGCAAGTGTTAGCTCGTTGCAACTTTACTTACTGTCTGCCTACGGGCTGTAACATGATTGACAAATCCTAGGGTTGATCATGTATGACTTAAATTCTTGCTAGTCTTTATATTTTGTATGACTAGCTTCATGATCATCTGAATATGTAATGTATGGGACGCCTTACCTTGTATGTCTGATGATCTACCATCTTGTTATATCTACTTGTTGCTTGAGATTCAGACACTAGGCTTGTTATTGACTTTAAGAGACTGATGGCTTGTAGTAAACCCTCATGCATCTAGACAGCCGTGACCGTATTGCGAGGTGAGATTCACTTCAATGTACGTAGCTGGCTGTGTCTGTCCCCCGCTCTCCAGTATTCTGGTTCTGGGGCGTGACATATATATAATGTTGAATATGCATGAATGTGATGTATCTTGATATGTGACTTGTGTTGGCTTGTATAGCCTTGGATTTGTATGGTGTGTACTAGCTAGGGTAGACTGGTTAGGCCTAGTAAGACTTCATTGAGTCTATGTTGACCCAGTTGACCTAGCTTTGACTAGATAGTTGACTAGAGTTGACCAAGTGTTGACTTTAGCCTAGTTTGACCTAGACAGCATGTAGATGCATTGTAGCAGTCTATTTTTTTATTTTAGACATGTTGTAACTTGTGTTGCTCTGATTAGGAGACAGACACCTCTTCTCAGGCAGTACACCCTCTTCGGACATTCAGTTATCAGACGAGTACATTCTTTGACCGTTTCATACTTGCTAGAACGTCTATTCTTGCCATAGATTAATTTACTTGATGCTGACACGTTGGTAACACGGATTGGTACTATATGGATCTTCTTTTGCGATGTTATCTCCTTGTGTTCACTAAATACATATTGTGATGTGCGTTTCACTAACATATTGTATTTATTGAATACCTTTATCATTGTACACTCATTGTGCATATTATACTCTTATTATCACATTGAGCTCTATTGTACAAGCCATTGTACAAGCCATTATACAAGCCATTGTACAAGCTATTGTACAAGCCATTGTATAAGCTATTGTACAAGCCATTGTATAAGGTAACGTAACTAAATTGGATCCTTGTGTATTGATTGGGGAGGGAGAGTAGAAATAGTTATGTGATCAATCCTATTGAATAAGAAATTGTATATGTCCATTGTACACCCACGTACAAAGGAGTCCTATTTTATTGTATAACCTAACCCATTTACATAACCATATTGTACTCTAAATCACATATTGCTTACAGTTCTTACTTATCATATATAGATATTTTCTATTATCATATCCTTCTATTTTTCATATACATCTTCTTTCAGCGTTTCATGTATCTTACTCTATTGCACGTTATATTTTCTAACCTGTTATGAACTGCGTGAGATGTTTTGTGCTCGCTCCCGTCCTGACTGGACCTATTGAAAATTTTACAGAGGATGATGAGGAACCCAGTACCACTTACCATGGGACTACCTTAGAGGATTTTTGTGACCTGGATCTCCAGCAGGATCCCTTAGCAGTGGATGTCACACCATTAGTTTAGATTAGTGATTTTCAGTTGTATGTATTCTCTATGGATTACTGTATTTGAGTTTTGAGATATTTTCTGGATTGTGTTATCTTAGACACTTAGACTTCTCTGGTTGTATCTCTGCAGATCTTATTTCATTTTTATATCTGTCTATCTATCTTATCAACCTGCCTTAGATGTGATTGAGACTGTATTCTGCTATGTCACCTCTATTCGGAGTGTATATACTGTACATGTACCTTTATATTGTTAGATGATTGACCTAGGACAGCGTTCTACCGTCGACACTGCGGCGTAGGCTGGACGTACCCACTTCTCGTGCCCTTACTCTAGGGTGCGGGTCGTGACACGTTTTTAGTGGTGGCCCATGCAGGTCGAGTTTATGTAGTGGTATTCGAACTAGAGTATCACTACAGCCTGCAGTAGGATTAGGATATTTTTGAAGGTACTCAATCACAGTTAGGATTCCTTGAGAGATTCCTAGGACGACCCTTGAGAATCTTATTTAAACTTCAATTTGAAATCATTTCCCTTGTTTGTTGCTTTCACTCCTTGATTATTGAATTTGATTTTGTTGGATCGTTGTTGATTTTGATTTTCCTATCGAGATGAATTTTATGGCCTGAGTTACGATATTTTCTGATGACATATGTTGACGAGAATACAGGGATGGTAAAACGTCTACTTGATTATGGAACCTATAGTTTATCGCAGCCATATTAGCTGGCGTGGCGGAAACATAGGGACCTGACTTCGGATGTACGTATCTTGGTAATGAGATTTGGAATTTCTCGCAGCTATACTAGTCGGCATAGCGAGATTTCCAGACGACATGATTGTAGAGGTGCATACCCTAGTTATGGAATCTATCGTTTATCGTAGCCTTGCTTACTGGCATGGCGAGGACTCTGAGTAACATGATTTTGGACAGACGCATATGATTATCAGATTGTATCTTGAGAAGGTTTTTAAACATATCATCTCTATCGTACCATTCTGTTGTTATAAATTGTATTCCATCATCACATAACTTAGGAGTAGGAGTATGAGTAGGAGTAGCTTAGCTGTTATTATAAATCTAGTGTAACTTCTTGCTATAAATTTTTTTTTCTAATACAATGAATCGATGATTTTGCTAGACCTTAACTTGGATTTGATATTATAGCTCTGGTTTCAAAATGGTTCCTTCTTTTAAACAGATAAGCAGAACAGATTTTATCATTATTCCTTCTTGCCATTATTTATTGTATTACCTTAATATATATATATATATATATATATATATATATATATAGTGGACACAGATACTTGCCTGACATGTATGCATGCTACACTTGATTACCAACCTATCTAAATACATATTAATATGTTTGATGTTAATTTCTCAAAATCCCAATATTTCTAATATAGTACAGTATCAGTGACTAGTTCTATGTTTTCCAGATTAAATTCGTAAATTAAATATAAATTTCATGTTATTAGTCGTTGTTTACATCACTGCACATGTATCTTATATACAGGATTTCAAGTTTTAAAGAAATTGGTTGAGTTTTGTGTTTGAATTTGTCAAATCTTAGACTGTGTGCATATTAACCCTTTAAGCCTGAATTCTAAGTGTTAGTCAATTTGCAGTTTTTTTAAATGTAATGTTTTGAGCCGTATACATTGTTGTATGTAGGGATATAATGTTAGGTTTTATACTCTTACATGTTAGGTTGTGGTTGTGTTAAACGTTGGGTTGGTTTTGATGTTCGAATTTCTCCAAAATCCTGAAAACTAAATACATGTTAACATTTTTACATTGCTTTTAAATGTTTAGTTCAATTTCAGATTTAATATGTAATGTTGAACTAAACTGAATGATTGAACCCTTCATTTCAAGTTTTAACCCATGTACACTTGACACTCTACACTAATGTTCACAACTGCCATGTAAACCTAACCCTTCATCTCCATGTTATGTTCATAAATCTATATAGATTTATATATATATAGTTTATGCATACATGTTATAATGTATATAGATACATAATTAAATCTCTACCTCTCTATACATATAGATATACATATATATATGGTTAGCCATGCATGTTATGAGTAAATAGCTTGTGCCTTGTAGACTGTTTAACCAATATGCCATGAATAGTATAACTTGATAGCTATTGTTTTGAGACCCAAATCCTCCTATACACTTTCATGTATATTTCACACACACAAGCCTACTATCTAACCATATGAACATGTCCACATACACCCATACACACACTAACCACATAACATTTACATAATGTTAGCTTTTTTCTCTCTAACACTCTCTCTTTCTATATATATTATATTGTGATTGGATTCAATGCTATTGACTTTCGTTCCTCAAACTTTTGGTTTTGATTTTTCTTAAATAGTACCCCTTTATAGAAGATTAGTAGTTATCTTATTTTATTTTTGATAATTACCAGTTTTCATATAGGATGGTAGACTGCCTTACAGCTTTGATGATTGTTGTTTTTGTAACTTTTCTAGTTCAACACCTTTGATTGCTTGTATGTTTTGATACCTTATGATTGTTTTGGTCTAGTGTGACTAGTATACCTCGATGAGACTTTCATTACCACCGTATGCCATGATCCTGTATGACGTCCTTTTAAATTGTATGATTGATTAAGTTTTGAGACTTTGATTGTGGGGGTTTGACCTGGAAGGGGTAGGAACATTTTAATTTCGAGGACGAATTTTTTTAAGGTGGATAGATTTGTCATCCCCAGTTTTCAGAAACAGGGGTATTTTTGTCATTTTACATTTAAAAATACTTTTGAAATTTATTTTATTATTTATTATATTATTTTGGGGTTGAAATTTATTTTATTATTTATGATATTGTTTTGGGGTTATTTGAGTCGGGTTCGAATTTCAACTCAATCCGACTTGAAACGGGGACCCGGAAGGCAGTTTGACTCTAGTGGGACCCACACACTAGTTAGGCATGGCCCACATGATATTAATTTTAGTCCACATGATATTAATTTTAGTTAGTAGTTAGACTAATTATTTATGGATAGGTTTAGTTTAATTAGAGACTTAAAACTAGACTAAAATGACCTCAACCTTTAACCCATTCCTAATTTAAATCAAATAGATTAGTGGAGGGCAATTTGGACATTCAAATAGGGGACACCTCACCCTTTTTGGGCAGCCACCTATGGGGGGGGCGGGGGGATAAGGAGTGAGTCACTCCTTCATTCATTTGTTTTCATCCACTTTCTCTCTCTTATTCTTTCCCAAATTAATTTGAGAAGAACCTCCATTGATTTTATCTCCAAATCAACCCATTCCTCCATCCAATCTTCTCCATTTCTTCTCTACTCAAGCAAGAGGAGGTGCTAGCCAAGTTTGGGAGGATTCGGAGCTCGTTCGTGTCCTTTTGGAATCTCTACGTGTCGGTGTCGTGTCATGTCGGAAGGATTTTCCTTTGAATCTCTCTTCCGGAAGGTATAATCTCTCCTCTAATCCATCCCTACATGCATATAGGAATATTTTGAACCCATAGGAATGACCCCCATGGTTGTATCTCCATTTGTGTCCAATTCGTGTCCATTTGGAGGTCATAGGAGTGTCCATTGTGTTATGGTTGTGTCCATGTGGAAAAACCCCAAATTTGGACACACTATGTGTTGTTGTTATGTGTGAATAAATTATTACATGTTTAATCTCATATTTTTGTATTGGAGATGTGTTCTATAGTGTCTCATATATATATATTAGTGTAGAGAGTGAGTTCGTGATATATTATGTTATATACTTGTGTTTCTTTTGTCTCAAACTACCTAAATTCGTCATAATATTTATCCACATTTTTAGTAGCTAGAGCAACTTAGAAATGCCATAACTTTTAGCTCATAACTCCAATTAACCTCCCGTTTTTTTAAAAGAAGTATATCGAAGTTAGCTTTCCAAATATATATTTTAATATGCCAAATTCATTTTAAAACTTTCTGTATAATTGTTTGAATGTCAGCTGTACGAAAGACAAACGCGTTTCGGTGTTTTTGCGATTTCGGGAGCTTCCGGACACGAAAATGCGATCCGTTTGAAGTTTCGGAAAGCTAACACGAAGAGCTATAACATAATTTAATCCTAGAATTTATTAAAGGCCCAATTGGTATAGTATTGATTTTAAGTAGAAGGGTGACTATACGATATATGCATTTTGTGTAACCTATGAGCCTATGTAGTATGGATATTAAATAAATATAGAGTATGTAATGCATGATATGTTAGATGAATGAAATGATATATATATGATATATATCCTCTTTACATTAATGTATATATATGGTTGAATGCAAGCTTGTAGGAATGCAATTAATGTAATGTATGTAAGCAATGCATAAATGCATGAATGAAAGAATGATATACAATGCATTCATGAAAGTATATAATGAATGCTAGATATAAGTGCAAGGTATATATGTAATGATAGATATGAATGCATAATGTATAAATATTGTAAATGCAATATCAGATTTCATATGTAGACATAGAACTAATGCATAGCTGATATTTAGATTGAATGTTAGTTCATTTTAGGTTGTTCGAACACTGAACTGTCCATGTAAGCATATATACCTTTCTTTTCCTATTGCCAAGCCAATTTCAGTTTTCAATATAGTGGAATGTCTATGAATGTAATGTTAACCTTCAACCCCTTAATTCGAAATGTTAGTTAATTTCAGCATTAGACAATGCATGAGCTGTACGCATATGGAATGTTGGCTTAATGGCAGATTTCAGATAACATGGTTCAGTTACACCAGTTTATGGGATAGCTCACTTTAGTTTATATGCAAATGTGAAACTAAACTGAGAATGAACTTCACCCTCTGCACAAGGACACCCCACTTTATATCAACCACCATGCCATGTAACCCTTCTCTAAATGATTGCTATAATGTATATAGATTTATGTAGAGTATAGATGCATGTTAGTTATAACTTAAATAGTCTCTACTCTAATGTATATAGATGTATACTTGTAGCCATGCATGTAAAGTATAATACATGTGTAATGTAGATGGGTTAGCTTTGTGCCATATGTAGTGTAAACTCATAACTAGTATTGATTTCTCTTTTCATGTACACCTCCATGTTCACACACACACACACACACACACACACACACACACACACATAGATTTACATGTTAGTTCTTTTCTCTTATATATATATATATATATATATATATATATATATATATATATATATATATATATATATATATATATATATTGTTGAATATGCATGAATGTGATGTATCTTGATATGTGACTTGTGTTGGCTTGTATAGCCTTGGATTTGTATGGTGTGTACTAGCTAGGGTAGACTGGTTAGGCCTAGTGAGACTTCATTGAGTCTTGGTTGACCCAGTTGACCTAGCTTTGACTAGATAGTTGACTAGAGTTGACCAAGTGTTGACTTTAGCCTAGTTTGACCTAGACAGCATGTAGATGCATTGTAGCAGTCTATTTTCTTATTTTAGACATGTTGTAACTTGTGTTACTCTGATTAGGAGACAGACACCTCTCCTCAGGCAGTACACCCTCTTCGGACATTCAGTTATCAGGCGAGTACATTCTTTGACCGTTTCATACTTGCTAGAACGTCTATTCTTGCCATAGATTAATTTACTTGATGCTGACACGTTGGTAACACGGATTGGTACTATATGGACCTTCTTTTACGATGTTATCTCCTTCTGTTCACTAAATACATATTGTGATGTGCGTTTCACTAACATATTATATTTATTGAATACCCTTATCATTGTACACTCATTGTGCATATTGTACTCTCATTATCACATTGAGCTCTATTGTACAAGCCATTGTACAAGCCATTGTATAAGCCATTGTACAAGCCATTGTATAAGGTAACGTAACTGAATTGGATCCTTGTGTATTGATTGGGGAGGGAGAGTAGAAATGGTTATGTGATCAATCCTATTGTATAAGAAATTGTATATGTCCATTGTACACCCACGTACAAAGGAGTCCCATTTTATTGTATAACCTAACCCGTTTACATAACCATATTGTACTCTAAATTACATATTGCTTACAGTTCTTACTTATCATATATAAATATTTCCTATTATCATATCCTTCTGTTTTTTATATACATCTTCTTTCAGCGTTTCATGTATCTTACTCTATTGCAAGTTATATTTTCTAACCTGTTATGAACTGCGTGAGATGTTTTGTGCTCGCTCCCGTCCTGACTGGACCTGTTAAAATTTTTACAGAGGATGATGAGGAATCCAGTACCACTTACCATGGGACTACCTTAGAGGATTTTTGTGACATGGATCTCCAGCAGGATCCCTTAGCAGTGGATGTCACACCATTAGTTTAGATTAGTGATTTTCAGTTGTATTTATTCTCTATGGATTACTGTATTTAAGTTTTGAGATATTTTCTGGATTGTGTTATCTTAGACACTTAGACTTCTCTGGTTGTATCTCTGCGGATCTTATTTCATTTTCATATCTGTCTATCTATCTTATCAACCTGCCTTAGATGTGATTGAGACTGTATTCTGCTATGTCACCTCCATTCGGAGTGTATATACTGTACAGGTACCTTTATATTGTTAGATGATTGACCTAGGACAACGTTCTACCGCCGACACTGCGGCGTAGGCTGGACGTACCCACTTCTCGTGCCCTTACTCTAGGGTGCGGGTCGTGACAGATACTGCCTCCTATGACTATCAAGCTACCTGGAAAAGCACCAACTACTCTAGGTAAAACGCCTACTGAAGCTCCCTTGAAGATACGGCTCAAGGGAAAGCCGCCTCAAACATTGGCTCCTCTTGTGGCAAAACTACAAGGGAAGGCACCAGTCACTGAAGGCGTAGTTGAGACACCTCTGAAGGTGCGACTTAAAGGCAAGCCTCCGCAATCATCCGTCTCATCCAAGCTGCCGAAGAAGGCCCACATAGCCCTCTCGGATCCCAAGGTCAAAGCTGTGGTGGACTCTCCCGATCCAATCCCAGTACTCATAGATGAAGAGTTAGGGGAATATATATCTGCTGATATAGATGCACCCTCTCTGGACAATATAATCTCGTGGGGCAAAATCTCGTGTTTCATCAATAATAGAATATCTTTTAATTATTCTAGTCTTCCACATTGGAATGCCATGTATACATTAGATAACGCTCTACGGTCGTTGCAAACACAATTAACGACCGTCCATCATGTAAATCGAGTAGTCCCGTCCCAAGGGGTCTGTTTTGTAGTCCCACCGCGGAATCGAGACGAAGAATCCATCATCTTCGGCAAAGTTGAGCGTCATCAAGACCTTCCGCCACTCGAGCAAGAACCAGATACCGGCAGAATACAAGTCTATCGGTACACGGACAAGGCAAAGTACCTCATCCAAAAGATGGGTTACGACCTAAAAAGCAACAAGGGCCTGAACTACGGCAAGGGTCGACGTCTTCCTCTCCGGTTCCCAACACCTAAAGGAAAGCTGCAGGACTATTATCATCGAACTCGACGGGAGGTAGGCTATGTCACGCCGCCGTCAACTCCAGAGAGTTCGAAGGCAGAAGAAGTAGAACATTCTCACTCGTCCGAAGCATCAACTTGGGATTTCGATACCAGTATCGGATCAGTCTTCAAGAAAGTGCTATCAGCCAACATGACATCTGCACAATCTCAAGAAGATGAAGGCGAAGACCAAATGCCAGAATTCTTCGAGGAAGAACCCTGGGCTCAATACCTAAGAGAACAGTGGGAGTCTCGTTTTGAATTACGCGAACCCCCTACCGAAGACGAAGTCGAGCAGATTGACCTTGGGGATGGATCTTCTTCCAAACCCATCTTCACCAACAAAAGTCTAAAAGGAGAAGACCAAGAATCTTTAATCCAACTGGCTAAAGAATATATCGATGTCTTCGCCTGGAGCTACGAAGATATGCCGGGACTTGATCCCCAAATCGTGATGCATAGGCTTAACATCTTACCTGATGCCAAGCCTATAAAACAACAACAACGACGTTTTCATCCTGACATCATGAACGCTATCGATCAGGAAGTAGACAAACTCCTGACCAGCGGGTTCATCCGTGAGGAACAACATCCGGATTGGGTGGCCAACGTCGTCCCTGTCACCAAAAAGAACGGAAAGATACGGGTCTGCATCGACTTCAGGGATCTCAATACTGCTTGCCCGAAGGACAAATTTCCGCTTCCAATCACCGACGTGATGATCGACAATACATGTGGCTTCGAACGCATATCTTTTATGGACGGGTATTCGGGCTACAATCAGATTAAGATGTTCCCCGATGACGCAAAATATACGTCATTCAGGACTCCGAAGGGTTTTTTTTTGCTACACAGTGATGCCCTTCGGCTTGAAGAACGTCGGTGCGACATACCAACGAGCTATGAGCACCATCTTCCGTCAGCATCTTCACAAGACAGTTGAGTGCTACGTCGATGACATCGCAGTCAAGAGCCGTCTCAAAGGTGATCATCTACAAGACCTGAAGACAGTCTTCGATCTCATGCGAGCACATCAACTCAAGATGAACCCCGCTAAATCTTTCCTAGGGGTTTCTAGCAGAAAGTTCTTGGGCTTCATTATCATGGCGAAAGGAATTCATGTCGATCCCGAGAAGACCAAAGCCATCCTTGACATGGACCCTCCGAAGAACCTCCGAGAACTTCGAGGCCTGCAAGGGCGTCTGGCATACATCCGGAGGTTTATAGCAAACCTTTTCGGAAAATATCAACCCTTCACCCAGCTCATGAAGAAGGGAGTCTCTTACGTCTGGACAGAGGAATGCCAAAAAGCTTTCGATGACATCAAGGCTTACTTGACGAGCCCGCCAGTCCTGGTGGCACCCGTCGCCGGCAAACCATTTCTCCTCTACGTCCGTGCCATGGATCATTCCCTCGGCGCTCTGCTGGCTCAGAACAGCGATACAGGCTATGAGCAAGCTATCGACTACCTCAGTAGAATACTGATCGGGACCGAACACCGGTACAACCCCGTTGAAAAAGAGTGTTTGGCTTTGGTATTTGCCATCCAGAAGACTCGCCATTATGTCTCGGGCCAGACAATTCATGTCATTTCCCGAGTCAATCCACTCAGAGTTCTCATGACGAAGCCAGGGTCATTGAACTCCCAGCTAGCTACATGGGCGATCCTGCTAACGCCATACAATATGGTGTTCGTTCCACAAAAAGCCGTTAAGGGTCAGGCTCTGGCCGACTTTTTAGCTGCACACCCCATCCCAGAGTCCTCAAGACTCTATGAAGACATCCCGGATAAGGTCCAAGAATCAAACGTCACCGAAGAAAGCTCCGTCTGGCAGATGTTTTTCGATGGCGCTTCAAGAACATGCTCCAAAGGCCAAATCATCGCAGGAGTCGGGGTAGTCTTAGTCTCCCCCGATCAGCTGGTCATCCAGCGTGCCCACTCCCTTTCAAAGCCGTGCTCCAACAATGTTGTCGAGTACAATGCACTCATCATGGGACTCCAGCTGGCGTAACAGCTGGGGGTGAATCATCTGGAAGCCTACGGTGACTCAAAACTCGTCGTTAACCAGATCAGAGGGCAATACGAAGTTCGCCATGAAGATCTGATTCCTTACCATGAAGTTGCATTGAACATCATTTCAACCTTCACCAAGTTTTTCATCGAACATGTACCTCGTTTACAAAATCTGGAGGCTGACGCTCTGGCTGGCCTCGCAGCCTCATTGGCAGCACCCCTCGGGACTCAATACTACGTCACGGTAGTTGGTCGAGACTTGGTCTGTCCTAAGAACAACCTATGCTCACAAATGGCCCATGCCATGTCAACAAGTGCTGGTGTTAATGTCCGAGACTGGAGGTTCCCGTTCATCGACTTTGCTGTCTACAGAATTCTCCCAGAGGACCCGAAAGAAGCCGTCTCAGTCAAGAGGCATTTTCTTCGATTCTATTACGATACAGCTATTAAAATGATGTACAGATGCTCTTACGATGGACTTCTCCTTCGATGTTTATCCAACGAAGAAGTAGCCGAAGCTCTCCGAGAAGCTCACGATAGAACCTGCGGGGCCCATCAACCTGGCCCTAAGTTGCAGGATCGACTGCGATGCATGGGCTACTACTGGCCAACCATGGCAGCCGACGCTGTCGACTATGCTAAAAAGTGCCATGCGTGCCAGCTCTACGCTGACTTTATCCATACACCGTCAGAACCACTACATCCTACGATCGCCTCCTGGCCCTTTGAAGCCTGGGGCATGGACATTGTAGGACCAATCACCCCTCCTTCATCAAGGGGACACCGCTTCATCCTAGCCATCATCGACTACTTTTCCAAATAGGCAGAAGCAGTTCCACTGGCGGAAGTGAAGAGCTCCCTGGTGGTCAGCTTCATCAAGCACCATGTCATCTGCCGTTTCGGGGTACCTCGGAGGATTATCCACGATAACGTTCCTCAGTTCATCAGCCATGTTTTCAGCAGATTCTGTGACAAGAATCGTATTTAAAACGTGGCATCAACCGCCTACAATCCGGCAGCAAACGGATTGGCCGAGGCATTCAACAAGACTATCGTCAGGCTACTCAAAAAGGTCGTGTCATCCAACAAACGCGACAGGGACGAAAAGCTCGGCGAATGCCTTTGGGCCTATCGTACAATGGTACGAACCCCGATGGGCAACACACCATTCTCCCTAGTCTACGGGAGCGAAGCGGTACTGCCTCTCGAGATCCAGATACCCTCACTCCGTGTAGCGATCACAAATCAACTAACAGAGGAAGACAATCAACGTCGCTGTCTGCGAGAATTGGAGGCACTTAACGAAAAATGTCTCCTAGCTCAACAGCGCATCGAACTCTATCAAGTTCGTATATTACAGGCTTTCAACAAGAAGGTCAAGCAGAGGACTTTCCAAGTAGGCGACCTGGTTCTGGCAGTCAGGAGGCCGATGGTGTTGACTCACAAGACACCAGGAAAGTTCGAGCCCAAGTGGGAGGCACCTTTCATCATAGAGACGGTATACTCGAACGGTGCTTACCGCCTCGCCAAACCCAATGGGGACTTGTTCATGATGCCCATCAACGACAAGTTCCTAAAGAAGTACTACTCTTGACATCTTTCAGACATGTACTTCTATCTCCACCCAACAAGGGAGTCTATGGACCCAATCATCAGGGCTCACATACAATTTCCTTCCACAAAATCTTATGCTTCCGGAACCCAGCTGTTCTGTGGCATTCTCCAGTAGAAGGACAACCACGTCCACATTACCTCTGAGTTGTTCCCCTACACCCTACAAAGCGGAATCTTATACTCCGTAAGACTACGCTACCCATCATGTGTCACGACCCGCACCCTAGAGTTAGGGCACGAGAACGTAACAACGCCCAGCCTACGCCGCAGTGTCGGCAGTAGAACGCTGTCCTAGGTCTCAATGCATTTAACAGTATAAGACTAAACAGTTTATACTCCCCGAATGGGGGTGACATAGCAGAATGTAAACTCAATCACATCTATGGTAGAGCATAAAGGAAGATAGATAAAACATGAAATCGAAAAGAGATACAACAGATAGAAGTCTAAGTGTCTAAGATACAAACTCAGAATACATCTCAAAACTCAAATACAGTAATCCATAAATACAACTCAAGATGACTGAAAATAAACTATAAGCAAAAATTCTAGCTATCTATACAACTTCTATTGTCTTCTCTAGGCTAGCAGGCAACCTCCAGGCTATCTGTAAAATTTATCAACGGGTCCAGTCAGGACTGGAGCGAGCACAGTACATCTCAACAGATCATAGCAGGTTGGAAAATATAATCATGCAGTAAAGTAAGATACATGAACTGAAGAAATACAGTATGTAAACAGAGAGAAAGAACTGTAATAGAAATATTTACTATAAGTAGAGAGCTAATAGTGACTAGTGAGTCAGAGTAAAATATAAACATGTGAATGGCATAGGAGATTCATGACTACAGCTAAGAGGGTGATTCATGACTACAGCTACTTGGATAATATTCACATGCCTATTTCCACTCTCCCATCCCCAATCGATACACAAGGATATGTTCAAGTTATGTTAAGATTCGTGAAACTTCACATGGCTCATAAAATGAGTGATACGTGAAGGTGATTCATGATGGCTCTGTGAACATGAGAGTACATGTGTCACAAGCGATTCGTGAATCAGAAAAAGCATAGAGATACGTGATGATTCGTGAAACGCACAAAACATGCAGTATCCGATGCTCCCGAGGGGGATAACATCTCATAAAAAGATCCATATAGTACCAATCCGTGTGACCAACATGACAGTATCAAGTAAAGTAGTTTAAAGCAGGAAAATAATTCTAAACAAGATATGAAATGATCAGAGAATGTACTCGCCTGATATCTGAATGTCCAAGGTAAAGATACTGTCCGAGGAGAGGTGTCTGGCTCCTAATTAGAATAGCACAAGTCACAACATGTTCAGAAGGGTAATATAAAGCACTACAATGCATTCTACATGAATCTAGGTCAAACTAGGCCATGTCCTAACCCAGCAAGTCTTACTAGGCCTAACCAAGACTATCCTAGCAAGCACACATCAATACAAGGCTATACAAGCCAACATACACCCAACTCTATATAGCATGCAATTATTCAATACTCAAATAGGCAAGAATTCACATTGGATATACACTAGGTAATCTATTACTTTACGCTATATATGTCTACACATATATACACATGCATATGTTGGTATTCAACATTAGGTCTATAATCATGGCATTTCAAATAGTTATATAAACTTATATATTACAACACAATATGCTAACATATATATAATATACATACATAGCTAAGTTAACTATATTCATAAATACTTATTTAAGAGGCTATGTGTGTGTATGTGAACATGACAAAGGGGCAAGTGAGGGTTAAATGGGCATACATAGTGTATACATATCAAAGAGTGTCAAAGTGTAAGTGAACAAAGTGTCAAGTGTGATAGTGTCAACATAGTGTAAGGGGTACATGAGATAATATAGGATT
The DNA here is from genome assembly GCA_029216955.1 of Iris pallida. Taxonomy (NCBI): domain Eukaryota; kingdom Viridiplantae; phylum Streptophyta; class Magnoliopsida; order Asparagales; family Iridaceae; genus Iris; species Iris pallida. The sequence continues at coordinate 10,687,571 of JANAVB010010792.1, forward strand.
TGTGTTAACATAGAACATTACATCTCATTAACTTGTATATTGCATACATTACATCTATTATTACATTACATTCATGCTTGTATTCATTTATCATTTATTTATTCTCTTGCACTACTATATGTACCATACATTACATACTATGGAACCTACATATTCATTACAAGCCATACTTATACATGCTTACATTAGATAGGATACTTACACCTCATACATCATTTATTTAAACATTTACTCATGCTTGCATTCTCTATTTAATTACATAATGTATATACATTAACATGGGTTAAAATCAAATAGAACATTATATTACACACAAGGGTGCACAAAATGCATATGCCGAATAGTAACTCCTACTAATAATCAATACTGTACCATCTCAGCATGAATTAAAATCTAGGATTAAAGTATGTTATAGATCTATGTGTTAGCTTTCCGAAACTTCAAACGGATCGCGTTTTCATTTCCGGAAACTCCCAGAATCGCGAAAATTAGGCCTATTAATACATGTTTTTGGAAAGCTAACTTCAATACGCTTCTTTTAAAAAAACGGGAGATTAAACCGAGCTTTGAGCTAGAAGTTATGACATTTCTAAGTTAGGGCTGAAATTAAAAATATGGATAAAAATCATGACGGATTTAGATAGTTTGAGCCAAAAGAATACATAATATATATCCTAATTATCCACAACAATAATGACGATAATAATATGAGGAACCACACTCACAAACTTGATTATATAATCATCATGAACCATTTATTACATATATAAATATAGATACACTCTCATTACAATATATATATATATATATATATATATATATATATATATATATATATATATATACACACACAAATCTATATATGTAACATGAACACATCTATAAGAGATACATGAATGAAATGTAAAGTACTCAAGAACACATCTCTACATATTCAAATCTGAGATTTAATATGAATTAATTTATTTAATCAATATTTTAAATATAAAGTGTGTCCAAGTTTGGGGGTTTTCCCCATGAACACAAGACACAACAATAATACAATAGAAATCCCTAAAGGACACATAATGGACACAAGAGGACACAAAATAGGGACACAACAATGGGGGTCATTCCTTTGGTTAAAACTTTCCTAAATGCAAAATGGAGAAATAAAAGAGAAGGAAATATTACCTAAAGGAGAGAAAATCCAAGGAGAAAGGCTTATTCCTTGGGAGAGCTTGAGAGCACTTGGGGAAGAAGACTTCTTAAAGAAAGAAAATGAGATGGGAGTCCTATTAGGGCCGGCCACAATGGTTATCCCCCCTCATTGAATATTATAAGTTTGCCCCTCCCTTAGTTACAAGTGTTTAAAATAATTTTGGTTAGGGTTTGGGGGTAAAAGGGTCAAAATAAAAACTCTAAATGGTTAACCTAATAATTAGGATTATGACTAATCTTTCTAACATGACTAATTAAAATGTGGGCCATGGCTAACTAATGCATGGGTCCAACTAGAGTCTAAGTTACCCCGGGTTCCCGTTACAAGTCGGATTGAGATGAAATTCGAACCCGACTCAAATAATCCCAAAACAATATCATAAATAATAAAATAATATCAAAATAATTCAAAGAGGTCAAATGCAAAATATTCTTAGGCCAGAAATGATATTAAAATATCATAATTACATGGTTAGGCTCTATGTAGGGTGTGAAAATTATGACACGCTGACATAAGACTCAGTCCAAGCCATACGCTCAAAGCTATACGCTCAGTCAAGGCCATACGCTCATCTAAAGGCCGTACGCTCAGTGAATATTTTGTTATTTTCTGAGATGACAGCACAGCATGTATTTAATAAAGGATGAATCTGACACTTCGTCTTTCGTGCAAAGACAGCTGTCCAATGGAGACTAGCCGTCGTATAGGTTTTCGAAGAGTCGGTTTTGTCTTTTACGAAGACAGCTCAGCATCTCTCATAACTGTAAAAGCCATCATTACTGTCAGTTTTGACAGTCTGTCAGCCATCATATCCGCAGTCACGACGCTCGAGAAGATTTTGTCAGTTATTGGAAGATATGGCGTATCAAAGAAGATTGATGATGGCCACGTGTCTATTTATTCAAACATGCCACGTATTCAAACATACGACTCCTTCCTAACCAAGTGAGCGTTTGGATCTCATACGACTCCTTCCCAACCAAGTGAGCGTATGGATCTCATACGACTCCTTCCCAACCAAGTGAGCGTATGGATCTCATACGACTCCTTCCCAACCAAGTGAGCGTATGGATTCCATACGACTCCTTGTCAAGTGAGCGTATAGTTTCCATACGAATAATGTGAACGTATCAGCTTTATATGGTTCTACGCTGTCCAAGTCAGCGTATGCAAGACTTGTGCCTTCAAAAGCTAGCGTATGACTCTTCTTCTAAAGCAGCGTATCACAGCAGTTGTGTCCAGGATGATTTTCAACGTGCAGTTAACACACGTTGTCACGTGTCCTGCACTCAGTTATCCACTTCTTCAGAAGTTATGCAACGTGGCATTCATGCCATCAATCTCTCCTGAATATGCTCTACTACTTTCAACCGCACGCTAATGTGTCTCCATCAGAATTTGCCACGCGTCCCTCCAGTTATGCACACGTCAAGTAACTACCTGAGCGTATGCTTAAGGACAGTTATCCTGAACTCTATAAAAGAGAGTTTCTTCATCTTCATCAGACACTACAGTCAATTTCAGAGAGAACAGAGAGATTGCCCAGTTGCTGTCCAAGTTTCTTCAAAGTTCGAGTTTTCTTCATCGTATCGTCCAAGGGATAAAGTAATCGTCTTCTAGATTAGATTCCTACAGTTGTAATTTTCTCAGATACACAATAAATAAAGTAAATTTATTTATGGAAAACAAATTGGCGACTCTGCTGGGGAAAGCTGTCTCCTCCAACGAGATAGCAACAACTCAATGCGATACTTCGTCGATCGGCTTGACGAAGAAGACGATGGTCGTACAATTCGACCAATCGGCTTATGAAGAAATGCTCAAGGCGAAGGAGGGCCGCACTGCTTCCTCCGCTCTTCCTGCTGCCAAGAAGAAGGGACGCTCTGTCTATGTCCCTAAGTCTTCTTCAACAGACCGAGACGTTTCTGTCACTTCTCACGCTGACAAGAACACGTCTTCAACTTCGACTAAGCACACTTCAGCTTCTCTGAACACGGCAACAGTGGCTTCTCCTAGTCACGCTGACAAAGTTGGTTCTTTAACCAAGTCAGCATGTACAAGGAAAACCATCTCTGGACATGTCAAAGTCCTTTCTCCCTCTACCCTTACGACAGCAGTCGGCTCTTTAGCCATTGATGACTCTGAGCGTATGGCATTTCAAGGGCAGCGTACGGCAAAGGCAGCGTACAAAAGCTAACATCAGGCAGCGTACGCTAAGCCAAAGCCAGCGTATGCTAATAAAAAGGCAGCGTATGACCAGAAGTCCAAACTGAAGTCAGCGTATGCTAACAGATACAGTCCTTTGACTGTTTCTCAGAATCAGGCTGGGGGTTCTCTTCCACAGAACATACAAATGATTCCCCCTCAACTTGTACATCTTGTGCCAACCAAGGAGAAAGACTCTTTAGTCAACTCCTCTACTTCTAATGTCTTTACCTCTGGAGTTAATTTGACTAGTACTCTTACTAGATCAAACAAAGGAAAACACCTTTTGGCTAATTCCTCCAAAGATGGATTATTACCGACTCCCAGTCGGAATAATACCCATCTTCCTTCTCTATAAATTTCTCGATCTAAGAAAGGCAAATTACAAGTATCCAAGACTGATACCAAAGTCAGATCTCCTACGGATCTTCGTAACAAGCTTAATCAGAATCGTCTCAATTCCACTGAGACAAATATATTAGACCCTGATGCAGAATATGCCAAGAACTATGTGGCTCAAATTAATCAGTCTTTATACACTCAAGAACTGAGAAGACAGAAGAACAAAAGACAAGTTTCTACACAGAAACTATCTTCAAGTACTTCCCAATCTGTTCCTACAGATCTCCGGGAGTATTTGCAAAATAAACGGAGAATTGACACTCCATCAGGTTATGATATTGCTCATATTTGCCATAAAAAGCATGGTTGTAACTTCCAACCTCGAGTTGTAATTCAATGTTGTTGTTCACCAAAAAGACAATCTGTTTTCGAACGGATTCAGTATGAACCAATATTGGATGAAGATGAACCTCTTTATGCTTCTGTCAATATGACCTCCAGAAATATTGGGGGTAGTATACGGTCTGATGCTATATCAGACTCTGAAGATGGTGTTTATCTCGACACCCGATCCAGGACCGGAGCCTTAGCCAGAGTCTCTTCTTCTTCTCATCCAAGTAGTAATCCGGAGATCACAGAGGACTTCCTTGGAGAATCCAATTTTCCAGTATTGACTCCCGTAAATAGTCCCGGGAAAGATACCGACTCACACAGTGATGATTCAGAACAGACTGTTTCATCATCTATTCCTCGAATGATTACTACTTATATGGCAGAGGGCGATCATGAACCTTCAACTAGCACCGAAGCTCATGAACAAAGGATTTCTTCCTTAGAACAACAGTTGCGAGCTATGGCAGATACATTGAATGCTATGCACACTCTTATGCAAGCTCAGCATCAAACTCAGCAAGTCCAACATACAGCCCCTCCAGTTGTATTAAATACTCCTGTTGTTCCAAACCCGAAACCCTCTCTTATTCTGAGGGTACAATCTAATGTTCCTGTACAAGCCACTCCAAGTCAGTCTGGAGCTGGGGGTGGTACATATGCTGCAGTTCCTCCTCCCAATTACACTCAACAAGCTACAACTCCTCAATCTTCTGGAATTGTTACTGAAGAGTTAAGGAATCTTCGAACTCAATTCGAAGCATTTAAACAGAAGGATGGTCTGCAAAGGTTAGGTATCAAGCAACCTTACCCAATAGAATGGAAGCAGGTATCATATCCACCAAAATACAAACCTCCAACCATCTCTTTCTTTGATGGGACAACCTCCCCAAGTCAGTTTATTAATCACTTTGAAGTAATGATTGATCAACTGCAACCAAGTGACGCCCTCCTTACTCGGGTGTTTGTTGGATGTCTTAAAGGAACGGCTTATGAATGGTATAGAAGTCTCCCTGATGGGTGCATTACTTCATTTGCTGGTTTCAAGCAAATGTTTCTTGAACGATTCTATGAAGGGCTTAATGACATGACCATGTCAGCCCTCATAAGAATTAAACAAAAAAATAATGAAACTACCGAGGACTTCATTGAAAGATTCAGAAGAAAAGCCCTCAAAATGCCTCTCGGAACTCCCGATGATGTTACTATCGACACTTGCAAGTCGAATCTCTTACCAATTATCAGCATGTGGACAGGGTCTACTCAGTTCCAAGATTGGCCTTCTTTCATTGTCAGTGCCAAGGCTGCTGAAGTCAGTGCTGAAACCTTCAAGGGTCTGGGGGTACAAATGGCTCCCAAGGAATCAAATCAGAGTGCTAGCAATAGTACTCAACCCAACAATCGCAAAGGGAAAGAAGCTCTTGAAGTCAATCTCCAAAGCAGTAGTCAAGAGGTAAAGACTACTCAAGCTACCCCAGCTCCAATAAATCAACAACAGAGACCTCCTCGGCCGAAGGAAGAATATTCTTTCGACGATGACGATGTTCAGGGTATCTTTGAATGCTTGCTCAAAGGTAATAAGATTCAATTGCCAGAAATTAAAAAGCCTGATGAAGCCAATAAGACAGATCATCCAAAATATTGTCCATATCATAGAATGCTGGGTCATACAATCCGGTCTTGCTATGTATTAAAAGGGAAGATTCAAGAGATGATTAAATCAGGAGCTGTGACACTGACACCCAAAGACAAGACAGTCACAGCAAATGTAATTTCAATGCAGTTCGGTGACTTCCCTCCCTTAATGGTAGAAAGTGGGATTGTTCCTATCCCCAAAGCAACTCTCGAAGTTATAAACATCCCACCAGCACAGAATGACGGACTTGTTCCTGTCACAACTAAGAAGGGAGAGATCATATGGATTCACCCGGATTTAATGACGGAGTTTGAGACATCTTCCTCTTCTTCTCGGAAGACTTCACCATCTAAAAAGAAGTTCGGGAAGACTAAGTCATGCAATGTGACTTCTAGTTTCACACCCGATTTTTATCTAACCTCTACTTTTATCTTGGCAGGAAATTCACTCCCTACGGAGATAAAATCTGTACCTCAATCTGAAGATAGGTACAAGCCTGCTTTTCATCTATACAGTTCACAATCTCGTGAATTGATGGCGAAGATGGGTTATGATCTAGCCACTGCTCCTGGTTTGAACTCAGGCAAGGGACTCCGAACACCTTTAGCCATCACTATGAGGCATAATCAATCTCGTGTTGGCCTTGGTTTCTGGAATGAAGCTCTCATCAAACATAAAAGAACCAAAAGCAAGATAAAGAATTGCAACATGGTTTCCATAGACCCTGAACCAGAATCTGAAGTTGAAGTCCATGCTGGAACTCGGTCAGGAAAAATATATCTGAAAGATTATGCTGAAATTCCTGAAGAAACTTCTGATGTCCCTCCGGTTACAGCTCCAACACCAGTCTCTACTGAAGAGCCTTCAAATGTTCCTGTTGAGACAGTTCCTTCTAAACCAACAGCAGCTGACAAAGGCAAACAACAAGTCCGCTTCGACAAACCATTGAAGAAATCATCTCCTACAGGACTTGAAAAGCCTTATAATTTTGATATATTGGCTCAACTAGCCAATACCCCAGCTAAATTATCAATCTTCGAGCTCTTACGTCTCTCTAAAGAGACTCAAGAAACTCTAAGTGAAGCACTGCTGCAAGCAGAAACCTGCCTAACTCTTCTCAAGAAGTTGGAAACAGAACCTGTTTCTCATTGCCATAATGTATTGGAATTTATTTCAAATATTACCTTTACGCAGGACGATATGCTGCTAGAGGATAATCGATATGACCGTCCTTTATATCATACAGGATATATTGATTCTAAGAAGGTTGATCGTCTCCTGATTGATCCAGGATCTGCTCTCAGTATTATGCCAAAAGCTATGCTAGATGCACTGAAGATACCTGTGCATAGTCTTTCCAGCACTATCACTACCATCTTGGGATTCAATCAAGGAAAAAGCGAGCCTTTGGGCAAGATTCGCCTCAAATTTCAAATAGGTGATCTTCGCACTAAAGTTACTTTTTACATCATCGACAATCATGGTTGCTCATACAATGCTCTATTGGGGAGACCATTCTTGCATGAACATAATATCGTTCCTTCGACTCTTCATCAGTGCTTCAAATATGTTGATGATAATGGAGAAGTTCAAAAGGAGATTACAGATCTCTATCCATTCAAAGGAGTTGAAGCTTACTTCAATGACGCTCGCATGTACAAAGATGAATACTCAAAAGTCTTACAAGCTATGGATAATGATGATGAGATAGCAAAAGTTGGCACTTTTGTTATTCCTGTAAAAGGACGTATTACTGCTCCGCAGTCTGTTAAATCATCTGAAAAAGGCTCACTGATAATTCCTGTCAGTGGACGTACCACTTCATCACCTGCCCAGGCTCCACAAGGCTCACTGATAATTCCTGTCAGTGGATGTATCACTCCCTCTCTACCTTCTCAGGCTAGACCAGATACTCTAGTCATTCCAGTCAGTGGACGTACTACTTATCTACGATCTTCTTCAAGGGAGCTCACCTCTTCTGAGCCTTTTGTTATCGATCTTAATCGAAACAAAACTTCTGATCGCTCTTCCTCTCCCCCTTTTGTCATTAATTTGACTAAGTGTGATAAGGCTCAGCCTTCTGTTGTAAATACAGTATCTAATATTAATGAAGCATCTCCTTTGCAGCATATTGATGTCTGTAATCATGTACAAAGTTATTTATAATTGCTAGATAGCTTAGAGTCACTAACTATAGGGGTTGTTCAAACTCTTCATACAGACGTATCATTGGAATCCATACAAAAATCATACTTCATGGTCCCTGCTAGAAAGAAGGGAGAAAATCCAATCTTCTTTTATAAAGGACCCCAGAATCCTCCTAATTTGGAAGAAGATAACATAAACGACGATACTGGAAGGTTACAACTGCGTCGCTACAATCAGCAATCTAAAAATATCATCAAGAATATGGGTTATGACTTTAGAACCAGTCTCAATAATGGAAAAGGAAGAAGAATGCCTGTTCGAATTCCTCCATTAAAATACGGAAAGACAAAATGTGGTTTAGGTTACATTGCTCCTACTTCCTTTAGCAACATAGTCCATGAAGATTCAAAATCCGATGAAGATAAACGATCTGAATCTTCCGATTCCCTCTCTTGGGATTCTGACACGAGTATTGGTGATCTCCATCGTTCTATTCTATCCATCAATATGGTCTCTGTTGATGGCCCGCAAGAAAATGATGAAGATGAGGATGATTTTGAAATATCATCCGAATCGGAACAATGGGCTCAAAGATTAGATAATCAATAGGAATTCAGGTTCGAGCAGAGGGAACCTCCTACTGAAGATAAACTGATCCAAATTGATGTTGGTGAAGAAGGGTCTCCTAAACCAATATTCATCAGTGAAAGTCTTTCAGAAACGGATAAACAAGACATGATTAAACTTATTCGTGATTATATCGATGTCTTTGCCTGGAGTTACAAGGATATGCCAGGACTAGATCCGAAGATTGCAATGCATAAACTCAATATCATGCCAAATGCTAAACCGGTCAAACAACAACAGCGACGATTTTGTCCAGACATCATGGATGCAATTGAAGCTGAAGTCAACAAGCTTATGGCTTCTGGATTTATTCGAGAGGAACAACATCCTGAATGGATGGCTAACATCGTTCCTGTCCTTAAAAAGACTGGCAAGATCCGGGTCTGTATAGACTTTCGCGATCTCAATGCGGCTTGTTCGAAAGACGAGTTTTCTCTTCCAATTACTGATGTCATGATCGATAATACATGTGGATTCGAACGAATGTCATTCATGAATGGGTATTCGGGATACAACCAGATCAAAATATTTCCAGATGATGAAAAACACACTTCCTTCAGAACGCCAATCGGTACATACTGTTATACAATGATGCCGTTTGGTCTCAAGAATACAGGAGCAACATATCAGCGAGCAATGAGCACTATATTCCACGAACATCTACGGAAAATAGTCGAATGCTATGTTGATGATATTGCAGTCAAAAGTCGACGAAAGGAGGATCATATCCAAGATTTGAAGACTATATTTGAATTAATGCGTCAGCATCAACTTAAAATGAACCCTACTAAGTCCTTTCTGGGTGTCTCTAGGGGTAAATTTCTCGGCTTCGTCATTACCGCTAAAGGTATACACGTGGATCCCGAGAAGATCAAAGCCATTCAAGAGATGCGTCCTCCACGCACCTTAAAAGAGCTACGAGGATTTCAAGGAAGAATTGCTTATATCAGGAGATTCATTTCCAACTTATCAGGACGCTGTAGACCATTCAACAAACTTCTGAAGAAAGGTGTATCTTTCGTTTGGAACGAAGAATGTCAAAAAGCATTTGACGATATTAAACAGTATCTCATGAACCCTCCAGTTTTGGTACCTCCCGTCTCGGGAATACCATTCCTTCTATATGTTCGAGCCATGGATCATTCTCTTGGTGCATTACTTGCCCAGAAAAATAAAGATGGCCATGAACAGGCTATTTATTATCTCAGTCGCACAATGACAGGTGCTGAACCGCGTTATTCTCCAATCGAGAAAGAATACTTAGCATTAATATTTGCTGTTCAGAAAACGCGACATTATATTATCGGTCAAACGATTCACGTCATTTCCAGAGTGAATCCCATCAGGATTATGATGAAGAAACCTGGTATTCTCAACTCCAGACTAGCTAATTGGGGAATCTTGTTAGCTCAATATGACATGCATTATATTCCTCAGAAGTCAGTTAAAGGACAGGCTCTTGCTGATTTTTTGGCTGCTCATGCGATTCCAGAAGATTCTAAATTATATGATGAGATCCCAGATGAAGTCTTGGATTCAAATCTGATTTCTGAAGAAATTCCTACCTGGCGTCTATTCTTTGATGGAGCATCTAGAATAGGTCCTAACGGCGATATTGTCGCTGGAGTTGGGATTGTTCTTGTATCCCCAGAAGGTCTAACTATTCAGAGGGCTTATTCTCTGGATCAATCATGTTCAAATAATGTAGCCGAATACAATGCATTGCTCATTGGCCTTCAACTTGCTAAACATCTAGATATTCAATATTTGGAAGTTTATGGAGACTCCAAGCTTATCATCAATCAGATCAGAGGAACGTATGAAGTTCGTCATCAGGATTTGATACCTTATCATCGAGCAGCACTCTCTATAGCCTCATCTTTTGAAGGTTTCTTTATTGAACATGTTCGACGAGCCTATAATGCAGAAGCTGATGCTTTAGCTAATCTTGCTGCTGTATTAGCTATACCCATCAGACGTCAGCAAGTAATAGTGGTTTATAACCGGGAACTATTCTGTGTTGAGAATAATTTGGCTTTGGCTTTTCCTCACAAACCAGACAAAGATTCTCTCAACCTTGATGCTGGATTAAAGTTTGACAACATATCCTCGTCTTCTTCCGATTCTACTATGGAATATGTCTTTTCTAATGAAACAGAAGCCATAACTGAAGACTGGAGACGCCCGTTTCTAGACTTTGTTTTGTATGACATACTTCCTGATAATCCGAGTGAAGCAGCGTCTATCCGGCGTCGATCTCTCAGATTCTATTATAATCATACGACGAAGATATTATATCATCGGTCTTACGACGGTCTTCTCCTCCGATGCATTTCTGGTGAAGAAGCACAACAGATAATCCGTGAAGCACATGATGGTGTTTGCGAAGCTCATCAACCAGGTCCTAAACTTCAAGATCGTATCCGACGTATGGGTTATTATTGGCCCACGATGGTGGCTGACGCTATTCAATATGCTCGGAAATATAAAGCCTGCCAAATTCATGCAGACTTTATCCATCAACCGTCAGAGTTCTTACACCCAACAGCGGCATCATGGCCCTTTGAAGCTTGGGGCATGGACGTCATTGGTCCCATCAACCCACCATCATCAAGAGGATATCGGTTTATTCTAGCAATAACTGATTACTTTTCCAAATGGGCTGAAGCAATCCCGTTATCTGAAGTTAAAACTTCTAGTGTTATCAACTTCGTCAAACATCATGTTATCTATCGATTTGGTGTTCCTCGACGTATTATCCATGATAACGGACCGCAGTTCGTCAGTCAGAAATTTACTCGATTCTGCGACGATCATCGAATTAATAATTTAGCTTCTACATTATATAATCCAGCAGCTAATGGATTAGCAGAAGCTTTCAATAAAACAATCATCAAACTCTTGAAAAAGTTTGTTTCTTCCAACAAACGCAACTGGAGCGAGAAGCTTGGTGAATGTTTATGGGCCTACCGCACCACAGTTCGCAATGCGACCGGATGTACGCCTTTCTCTTTGGTGTATGGGTGTGAAGCTGTTCTTCCCCTCGAGATCCAGATTCCTTCTCTGAGAATTGCAATCTCCAATGAACTTATAACAGAAAACAATGATCATCTTCGACTTCAAGAATTGGAAGCTCTAGATGAAAAACAATTGTATGCTCAACAAAATATCGAGCTTTATCAGGCCCGAATCTCAAAGGCTTTTAACCGAAAAGTTAAAGTCAGAGCATATCAGAAGGGAGAACTGGTCCTTACTGTCAGACGTCCTATGACCATGACACATATGAGCAAAGGCAAATTTAACGCGAAATGGGAAGGCCCATTCGTAATAAACAAAGTCTTCTCTAACGGAGCATACCAGCTTGCCTCTATGGATGGGAAAGTCATGATGATGCCTATCAATGGCAAATTCTTAAAGAAATATTATGTATAATATTTTCGTCATTCTCCAGCAAATATAAAATTTTTCTTTACAAAAGTTATTTCGATATCGTTATCCCCAGAGGAAACTGATATTCCACCATGTATCATCTTCCCAGAGAATTTGATATTTTGTTTTATTAGATCCCCAGTGGTTTTAATAAAGATCTTGAATAGAAAATCATGTCCATATTACCTCTGAATTTTCTATCTCAGTATGTATCATATTTTCTATTCTATAAAAATGATATCTCGTCTTTTGGTTTCCGAATCCAAAGATCATGGAAAATAGAATCTAAAGATATCTTTATATCTGAATTCTGTTTTCTCTAATCAGTATTAAACTAAAAATCTTTGGTTTAATATCATAATAGAGTTGCAAAGTTTATTTGTATATTCTATTCTATTGAAATATGTCATGTATTATTTACCTCTGAACATGTTTTCTACAAAAATATCATCCACAGAATTGAAATCAAACCAAGATATTCATTTCAATCAAAATCAGAACAATGATTACCAATGGGTATCAAAATTTCAATACATGATAAATGTAAAAGAACTATTTAGGAGGAGTAATGATCTTCTGAATACGAACGATTACATTATTCATCTTTTCATCATGAGCTTTCTTGATTCGCTCTGCTGTTTCTGCTCCAATTATCCGTTGGTCATATTCTACAATAATAGAGCTACGACGATTGGTCTCCTCAATCTGATTAGTTTGCATCAATTCTCGCTCCTGCTGTAAAACTTGACAGCGTTCAGCTGCAGATTTACGATCAGTAGCAATCTTTGATTGTTCTGTTTCCACAGAGGCAATTTGCTCCTGAATACGAGCTAGCTCTTCCCTCAGCTTTCTAAGTTCTTCAGCTTTTGACGCTTCATCTTGCTCTAGGCGTTCCATATTCTGACGAGTACTTATTATTTCTTCGTCTTTCGCCATTAGCTCTTTGGAAGACTGAGCAAGAAATTCTGTCAGCGCAATGTGCTGAGCTTGAGCTTCATTCTCCAATTGAGCAATCTCAGCCGCAGTCAGAGAATTAATATCTTCTTTTTTAATCTCCCAATATTTTTGGATGTTGGCTTCTAAATCATTCAAGAGATGTTCAAAGAAGACACATTGAGCCTCATAACCAGATTGTCTCAAGGCTGAGCGTGAGAAACTAGTCGCCTCTCGAAGACTCGAAAAGGGCATAGTCTCATCTTTCATGAGTCGCCTCGAATATGTATCCAGATATGTATAAATAATATCTGAATACATCCCCATGACTTTTGCTATCCCTGTGTCAAAACTGGGAGTCACTGCAATAGTAGGGGAAGGAGCAGGAGGAGCCTCTATTCTTGGAGCTGAAGTTAATGCTTTCGGAGAACTCGGCAGATGGGAACTCCCTTCACCCACTTCAGTTTGAATAAGTGGGGCTTGAGTAGAACTCATAGCCGGTGCAGTTCCTACAGCTGTTGGAATTAAAGAAACATGATCAGAAATTTAAAGACAATAAAACTAAGACAAGACAAAACTTTGATGAATAAAATATTACCTGGAGTTGGTTCATATCCAGTCTCCTTCGGATCATTCAATCCGGCTCTTAGTCTGTTCAGGGTACTTTCTGACACGGGATTTATTTCACTGCTTCCCGCCCCAGAAGTACTCGGAATTTGAACTTCTATTTCTAGATGCCTCTCCGATTCTGGTGTCAACCCTGAGTGTTGACCAATTGTCTTCAGTACATCGATTGGTGTTTTTGACGGTGATTCATTGTCTATCTCCATGTCTTCTTCTCCAGAAGGATCAGACGATGGTTCATAGTCAACTTGTTCACTCTCCGAAGCTTCAGCAATTGGATTGAGAGGAGTGGCTTCCTTCACTGATTCTCCCGAAATCAGTAAGTCATTAGCCGTTTCAGTCTGATGCTCGGCCTCTACCGCAGGTTGACTAATTTCCTGTGCATCATCGGCCATTGTTGGAACTGAGCCTATATCAGAAGGCCTAGAAGACCCAGCAGTTTTGGGAATCTCTTCTTCTTCTTCTGTCTTTACAGAAAAATCAAAAGTAGCTTGCTTTTCTGCAGCCAATCGCATAGCACGATCGGTGGGACTATCTGCATCCAGACAAATTACAGATTTAGTTTTTGAAACTATTACTTTCCTTCCTATTCTTTTGGTTAAAGGAACAGTAGGATAATTGTCTATTGGATCACTACCTGCTTCATCAACATCTCTGGCTCGTTCAGAAACAGGAGAATTCCCGGGAATAGTAATTCCTCCGCGACTTCGAGTCTCTGCTCGAGTAGTTCTTTTTGCGGCAGGACCCGCAGCACCTTTACTCCTCTTCCTCTTCGGTGTATTATCAACAGATATACTCTCTTCAGCACTCCCGATAGGCACATGCAATGGTTGATGAAGGTCATCAGAGAAGAAAGTTTCCAAAACATCATCATCAACTTCATCGGTGGCCAGAGGATCTTCCTTTTCGTGACAATCCCTAGGCAAGGCAGATTTGGTTGATTTCTTTTCAACATGAATAAAGCTTTTACCTAAGATGCTAAATTTTTCATCAAAGGTATTAGCTGATACATAAAATCTGGCATAGGACGCCAATATCTTAGCTCCTCTCCGATAGTTGACTGGATCTGGCATAGAAAAGGTAGCCCCTGTACCTTTGGCAATGTAATATAGCCAAACTCTGGCACCATCAACCAACCCGCCTTGATGAGCAAAACACGTCGTTGTATTGCCCACATGCAACTGATCGTAACCAAATTGACGAGCAAATCTGCTCGGAAGATATGGCTCTAGATATGTGATGTTGTCACGGCGGCAAATTAAATGAGATGGCCTGATTCTCTTTAGCCATTCATGTTAGACATCATCCAACTCATTAGCACCAACGCCGTCAATCAATCTCCCGGGCATGGTCTCATAACCAACAGGGGGAGGAACACAGGTGAAGCTCCATAGTTCTCCCCTGTTCAAGATGGTTCTGCAATCGGTTAAAGTGTCATATCTCCATTTCGGTATGTGCTTATACCTTTCAAGGAAAGTATCATCTGGCCTAGCCATCCCAGCACTCATCAAGGATTCAAAATGTAGAAGCAGCCATCCAAACAAGTATGTAAAGGGCATTTCTATCCGAGGAAAGGACGTCAGGCTCTTCCGTGCCAATTCGAACATCCTATCTGTGTATGCCCTTAATCCGGCATTCAGACGGCAGGTCATTGCCGTTTATAGATCCATCTTATACCCAAAAACTAGACGGACGGCTGCAAAGACGACTCCTCTGTGCATCCTGTCTGCCGAACAGGTGCCAGGAACTATGAATTTCCTCAGCCAAAGAGATATGAATCTGGCTAGATGACCTTCAGCGGACAATTCTCGGCCACCCTGCTTAATATAGGTTTCTAACCTATCACCGGCCTTGTAGCTGTCGATGTCTTCTTCGATGACAATGTCATCATGATTAGTCTTCCGGATTAATCTGTTAATCTCGGCTTGACTCAAGGGCTTGAATTTACCGATATACTGTTCGGTCTTTTTCTTCTTTTGAACTTCGTTAGTGCGGCCTTGAAACAAATAAGCCATCCACTTCGAAGAATAGCAATTGGAGTCCCCCTCTCCACCTTGTCCCTTATAAAAAGCTTTACAGATGCTGTAATGACACATTAATTCTTCAAATACATAAAGAATTAGTGGGTTGGCTGCAGAAATCTTATTCATTTCGTCAACAAAAGGGATATATTCTTCATATGGCAAATCTGCCGTTGGTAGCTGAGATATATATGCCATTTCATGAAGGGCGAATCCCATATCGCCCTTTGGGGTCATGAAGGTGCCGGTCCGATAGTTATATCTCTCCGCTAATGCCAAAAACAGATCTGGGTTTGGTTTGAAACCATAAGCAGTACACTTAATGGCATCATATAAACCTATCACCTTCAACTGTGCACCGAAGTTCTGCAAAATCCATCTCACTAGAGCAGTCCATCTAGTGTTCTCTGGATTTACTAGACCAGTCAGCCTCATTGACTATTTTGGGTAGATGACATTCTTTAATTGAGCAAATTCGTTGGCAAAAATTGGGACTCTGACTGGCTTCAGCAGTGCCGAGTCCTCAGGAGGGATGGTGGCAGGTAACAATCCTCGCAGAGATGTGACATGTGGTTCAGTACCACTGCAGAAACTTCCTTGACGATATCTAATCCACCCAGCCTTAGCTTGTCGGGATGGAGTAATATCCCACTTCATCTGTCTTTGCTGGCCCGAATGGAATAAACGGGCTATGTTGATACTCTTTGTCAAACCAGTCAAATACATAGGCTGATTTACATCACCATCCCTATAGTAACTGTATGATACTTTGTCCAGAGCAGGCTGGGAGTTCATGTCAATAGCATCTCCAAAAAGGAATGCTGGCTTCAAATGGGCAACACCATCTACACTCTGTAACGGCAGTCCACTCATCAGGTTCAGCAAAGTATCATCTTCCTGATTGGTCAACAGAGCTATTCTTGTGGAAGGTCCATCAAATTGGGGAAAACGAACATGTGATAGATCACTTCTATAATTATTTCCCATACTTCCTTCAAATTCTGCTTCCTGAGCCAGAATATCCACTGTAAATGAAGAATAAAGTATTAAAAATCTTCAATGTCAAGAGATGATACAGCTCAATATACGCTCAGTTTTTACTAAGCGTACAGCTCAACATACGCTCAGTTTTTACTAAGCGTACAGCTCAATATACGCTCAGTTTTTACTAAGCGTACAGCTCAACATACGCTCAGTTTTTACTAAGCGTACAGCTCAACATACGCTCAGTTTTACTAAGCGTATAGCTCAACTTACGCTCAGTTTTTACTAAGCGTATGGCAGACTCAAGGTTCAGCATACGCTCAATTTTCTTTAAGCGTATGGCAGACTCAAGGTTCAGCATATGCTCAATTTTCTTTAAGCGTATGGTAGACTCAAGGTTCAGTATACGCTCAGTTTTCTTTAAGCGTATGGCAGACTCAAAGTTTAGTATATGCTCAGTTTATCTTAAGTGAATGATTTTAAAAGTTCAGTTTATGATCAGTTTGAGCGTATCAGCGTATGGTTGACAAGATGATCATCAAAAATATGCTAACACAGGAGTTAGCAAATCTCAATGAGACAAATTGCCATAGCATATTCTTTTAAGATAGCATATTTTGGTATCTCTATCAAAAATACGCGTATCTTACAGATATACGCTCCAAACATATTTTTCGTAAAAACGAAAAACATGGAATACGGCTAAACCCTAAAGAGGGAAGCGTATTTGCTGACGTATTGACCCTAAAGAGGGATATGTTTTCGGAGTTTTGTTCTAACCAAAGCCTTAAAAAGGGGAATAGTTATTTGTTTATCATCTTCGTCCTCACCATAAAGAGGTTTCAATGGCCGTTCACTGCGTAAAACACGCTGACTGGCCGTCTTCTTGGTGGTAGCAGTGTCGACGGTAGGATGAGATGACCCTTCAGGGGCTTTCCCCTTTCCTTTTGCAGCAGCATCAACCTTGGGTGCTATTAATGGAGATGGAGTTGAAGACGAAGAAGAAGAAGAAAGATCTTGAGTTTCTGAAAGCTCTTTTCTCTCTCGAAGGCAAAAGCTGTGGTAAAGAAATAAAATAGGTTTTTGAAGACCTACTTATAGAAGAAAGGAAGAAGTTCAAACGGCGGATATTCTTTAAACAAAATCCCTAAAGATTTGTACTGATATTGAGGAAGATAACAAACTCATGCCAGCGTGTCAGGACTTATTCTCACTTTAAAGTTCAAAGTAATTTCAAACTTTTGAAATTCATAAAGTTCAAAAACTTTGAAGGGGGTCTTGTAGGGTGTGAAAATTATGACACGCTGACATAAGACTCAGTCCAAGCCATACGCTCAAAGCTATACGCTCAGTCAAGGCCATACGCTCATCTAAAGGCCGTACGCTCAGTGAATATTTTATTATTTTTTGAGATGACAGCACAGCATGTATTTAATAAAGGATGAATCTGACACTTCGTCTTTCGTGCAAAGACAGCTGTCCAATGGAGACTAGCCGTCGTATAGGTTTTCGAAGAGTCGGTTTTGTCTTTTACGAAGACAGCTCAGCATCTCTCATAAATGTAAAAGCCATCATTACTGTCAGTTTTGACAGTCTGTCAGCCATCATATCCGCAGTCACGACGCTCGAGAAGATTTTGTCTGTTATTGGAAGATATAGAGTATCAAAGAAGATTGATGATGGCCACGTGTCTATTTATTCAAACATGCCACGTATTCAAACATACGACTCCTTCCCAACCAAGTGAGCGTATGGATCTCATACGACTCCTTCCCAACCAAGTGAGCGTATGGATCTCATACGACTCCTTCCCAACCAAGTGAGCGTATGGATCTCATACGACTCCTTCCCAACCAAGTGAGCGTATGGATTCCATACGACTCCTTGTCAAGTGAGTGTATAGTTTCCATACGAATAATGTGAGCGTATCAGCTTTATATGGTTCTACGCTGTCCAAGTCAGCGTATGCAAGACTTGTGCCTTCAAAAGCTAGCGTATGACTCTTCTTCTAAAGCAGCGTATCACAGCAGTTGTGTCCAGGATGATTTTCAACGTGCAGTTAACACACGTTCTCACGTGTCCTGCACTCAGTTATCCACTTCTTCAGAAGTTATGCAACGTGGCATTCATGCCATCAATCTCTCCTGAATATGCTCCACTACTTTCTACCGCACGCTAATGTGTCTCCATCAGAATTTACCACGCGTCCCTGCAGTTATGCACACGTCAAGTAACTACCTGAGCGTATGCTTAAGGACAGTTATCCTGAACTCTATAAAAGAGAGTTTCTTCATCTTCATCAGACACTACAGTCAATTTCAGAGAGAACAAAGAGATTGCCCAGTTGCTGTCCAAGTTTCTTCAAAGTTCGAGTTTTCTTCATCGCATCGTCCAAGGGATAAAGTAATCGTCTTCTAGATTAGATTCCTACAGTTGTAATTTTCTCAGATACACAATAAATAAAGTAAATTTATTTATGGAAAACACTCTAGGTCAACAGTCTCTAGGGTTTCACTAGCAAAACGTCAAAACCACAAGTCATTGATTTAAATAATTTTAAAATGATTTAAAATCACCAAAAATTATATCATGAATTAAATATCATTATTAAAATAATTATAAACACAAAATTTCAAAATTACCCTCATTTGGAAAACTGGGTGCTACATCATGTTTACCACGTCCACATTACCTCTAAGTAAACATCCCGTACAGATAACCCCTGCGTTGCTGTACATTGATCGCAGAACTTCCACATCCATATTACCTCTGAGTAGTTCCGCGTATCCCCCAGAGTCATTCCTACCACGTCCATAACACCTCTGAGTAGGAAGATTCCATCATTTGAATCCCATATTTGCCACGTCCACATCACCTCTGAGCAAACATGTCGGTTCTCTCGAACTTATTATCTGTATCTAAAAACTAAGGTGCGCAAAAGATAATAGGTCCACACAAATCATCAAGTTCATGACAGCAAAAATGAACACACCACAAAAAAAACTCTGTATTCTTTATTTAAAAGTAAATGATTACATCCCCAGCAGAACTTCCATGTCCATATTATCTCTGAGTAGTTCTGCGTATCTCCCTCCAGAGTCATTCCTACCACGTCCATATCACCTCTGAGTAGGAAAGCTCTACCATCAATCCCATATTTACCATGTCCATACTACCTCTGAGTAAATATGTTGGTTCTCTCTCTCTCAACTTATTATCTGTACCTAAAACCAAGGTGCGCCAAGGATAATAAGTCCACATAAATTCCCCAGTGGAAGTACTCAAACCTATTACGTCCCTACCTCTGATAGGATTGTCACACCTAAACAGCTCTACTGTTCATGCTTCTTGTTCAAAGTATTTTAAAATTTGTCCAAAAGTTTTAAAAACTTTGAAGGGGGTCTTATAGAAGCATGAAAAAGAAGGGATCTTGCTTTTAATCCAACATCGGAAATGAGAAGAAGAGAGGTCTCATTCCACTCTATATATAGAGCCTTCTTGCCTCCTTTGAAAAGGGTACCAAAATAAATAAAGAAAATGGAGCCCGTTATCCAGGGAGCCCGTTCGCCACAAAAAGTTGCAGTAGTTCTTCTCTTCTTCTGGGTTGGCTGCAAGTTCTTCACTCGCTGTCAAGGCAAGAAAAAGTTGGATTCTGAGTACTATGCGCCTTCGCGGGCTAGTACAAAGAACTCCAAGGTGGCACGGGCCATGTGCCTCAAACGTGCTATGCCAACGACAAACCAGAAGCATGCGCTCACAATCATGCGCGCTGCTGATGGTAAGCTGTACAAGGTTGACTCGGGGGCTTCTGTGCCAGAAACGAGCCGACCCTCAAAGTCTTTGTCTCACTTGGGCACATCTGCTGCATTCGCAACCAAGTCGAGCAAGGCAAACTCTATGGTCTTGAACTCCCGTGCCTCCATTGGTTGTACGTTTGAGGCTCGTTCAAGTCACTTTAAATGTTGTACCCCCACTACTGATCTGAGTGCATATTTTGTGTTGGATCAGGGGGTACAACATTCACTTGACCACCCCGGCGCTTGGCCTTACCATGCGTCTGATGGGGGTGTAAAGGTGGCACTCTCACTTGACCACCCCGGCGCTTGGCCTTGCCATGCGCCTGATGGGGGTGTGAAGGTGGCACTCTCCTCTAACGATTTGTGTAATGTGATCATTCACAAAACGTCGATCAGGAGAGCCGACAGACAAGCATAATGTTCCCCTCACAGAGCACACTTGTGCTACGGTCGCCATCAACTGCTGCTGCCGTAAGACAATGGCTCCACCACCAAGGCAGTCTGTGTTCCAGCAGTTGTAACATGTTGTGCTTGTCTTCCAGCGCATCACTCCGCCCCGTCAGAGTGAATCACTTCCTCGTCAACGCACATGCACATCTGCCAGCCTGGGGCTCTTCCATCATCAAACCCAAACCACGTATTCAACTTGGCACACGATGTCATACCAGCAAGCGGCTCGAACATAAACTGCTATGTCCATTCCAACTCGGCTAATCTCAGTCTTCTAAAGGAGTTTACTGTCAAAGCTTCTTCGAACAAGTAGAACCATCATCCACAGTACAACGTTTTGCCAAGGAGGAGGATCAGTCGAATCCATCTTCGTCGAGAAGTCAAGGAAGAGACAACAAAACTCTCTCAAACTGTTGCTATTCATAGGCCAGGGCAAATCAAACCCATGCGCCAAGTGGCAACCTTCCCGAAGTCAGTGCAATGAACTTGAACTCAACAGACGGACCAATGAAGATACCGCACATCATACAGATGCGCTCATCAGCACCAAGTGCCCCGTATGGATGCGCCCAACAGAACACAGATCCATGCGTCTTGGTGAACATAGGACCCATGTGCCTAGTGGAGCACAAATTGATACGCCCATTCCGGCTCGTCACCCATCAAGCAATTAATGCTCAAGTGACAGAGTTGGCAGCACGTCCCCCGAGGACTGAACAGTTGACAGCTTTTTCAGAAGACGAAGCGTCGCCGACGTCAGCATCATCATTACTCTCCTTCGGCGGTTACAAGCCACGTGGCCGCCCAACCATTCGCATGCGCCTCCGCAGCCATGCGCCCAAATTTTTGCATGCGTCTTAAAAGCCATGCGCCTCAGACTTTTCTCTGATCCTTAAAAGACAGAAGTCAAGTCACTACTGAAGCCTCGTATGCGCCTCAAAAGCCGTGTGCCCAGACTGGTTCATGACTCCTAAAGGTTACAAGCCAAAGTCTCCTCATGCGTCCAATCCCAGGCGCATCCCATCAGATCACTCTCCACCGAATCCGAGATCTTCGAGCCATGGACCTACGACACGTATCCTTTGACTTGATTCAGCCTATGAAGGGGTGTTAATCGTCCAAGATCTCAGCAACTGAAAGATCCTCTCCATTGCTACTTGTCAGCTCGGCCGCAGCCCACAAAGGCAACAAGAAGGGTTCAACTCCTCAATCAGAGCGCATCGTCTATGCGCCTCCATCAGCAATCACCACGTGGCATCCCCACAAACAGGCATATCCTACATATGCGTGCATGAGCAGCCAGCCTGCAGACTATAAATAGAGGGATCATTTCCTTCTTCCACATCCAGGGACATACATATACAGAGACAGACCTATGAGCACACACAGAGAGGCAGATACATACACTCAACGTCTTCTTTCTTTCTGCAAGCTCCAGCACCCAGAGCAACTCAGACCTTCAGAGAACCGAGAACCGTCGTCAGATCGTCAACGGAGTCAATGCATTACCACTCGCTCCATCGGCACAAGGGACCCAGATAAACAAAAGTGTACTACTAGGACTACGTCTAAGTCCTACATTGTAACACTGTTCTGTTTGTAATTGAAATTTGCAATCAAAAGATTTTAATGGCAAACAATGTCATTGAATGCTTTTTGACATGCTTCATCCCAAACAAATGACACACCCTTCTTCAATAAACGAGAGAAAGGTTGATATCTCCTAGAAAGATTTGATATAAATCTTCTAATATAAGCAATACGACATTGAAAGCCACGAAACTCTTTCAGATTACGTGGAGGACGCATTTCAAGAATGGTTTTGACTGTATCAGGATCAACATGGATACCTTGAGAAGTAATGACAAATCCCAAAAACTTGCCACTAGAAACCCCTAAGAAAGACTTAGTGGGGTTTATCTTTAATTGATGTTGACGCATCAACTCAAATACTGTCTTCAAGTCTTGGATGTGATCATCTTTAAATCGACTTTTGACGATGATATCATCCACGTAACATTCAACTGTTTTTCGCAGATGTTCTTGAAAGGTATTGCTCATGGCCCTTTGATATGTAGCACCGACATTTTTTAGACCAAAAGACATAACTGTGTAGCAATAAACTCCGAGGGGTGTTCGAAAAGCAGTGTGCTTTTCATCTCCTAGATGCATCTTAATTTGGTTGTATCATGAAAATCCATCCATGAAAGACATACGTTCAAAACCACATGTATTGTCAATCATGACATCAGTGATCGGAAGTGAAAATTTGTCTTTTAGATAAGCTGCATTGAGATCTCAAAAATCTATGCAAACTCGAACTTTTCTATTCTTCTTCATGACAGAAACAATATTAGCAACCCAATCTGGGTGTTGTTCTTCACGGACAAAGCCACATATAATCAGCTTTTTAACTTCTGCTTCAATTGCATCCATCATATCTGGTCGAAAATGCCGCCGTTGTTGTTTTACAGGTTTGGCATTAGGAAGAATATTGAGTTTATGGGTAGCTACTTTAGGATCTAGACCCGGCATATTCTCATAGCTCCATGCAAAGATATCGATATATTCTTTTATCAGCTTTATCAACTTTTCTTTTTCATCTTCAGAAAGGTTTTTGCTAATAAATATTGGCTTTGACGTAGTTTCGTCTCTAACATCAATCTGGATGATTTCATCTTCTGTGGGTGGCTGTCGCTGTTCAAACCGAAGCTCTCACTGAGTATCCATTTGTTGTGCCCAAGGGTCATTTTCAAATAGTTCAAACTCATCATCGGTTTGAACCATATTAACTAAAAAGACACGTTCAAATTCGACATATTGGACTCCTTCAGAATCTGAAGAACTGGAAGAAAATTTTTCTTCCATATCTTCCTTGAACATGTGGGATGTATCGTATCCTAAACCATGACGGGTTCGTTGATAAAACAGATCACCACATAATGGTAATCATCTACCTTTGCCCTGATTGAGACCTAACATGGTTTTCAAATCATATCCCATATTCTGAATAATCTTAAAATATTATTGACTATATTTGTCAATTCTGATTTTTCCTTTATCTTTCTCTTCAAGATTATCTGTCTGGATAATAGGAATATTTCTAGCCAAACCAAACACAATTTGATGCTTGTTTTTTTAATAGACGGGATCACAAAATAAGATTCTTCGTGACATCTATAAATTACACAAGCTTGTGATGTTGAGACAACAGGTAGTAAATAAGAAGAAGATGTTAGAAACCTCTGAGCATAGGGTCCAACATCGACATGAGGAGGAAAAGAATTCTCTTTATGATTAATATATAAGGTTTCCTCTATATTTATGTCAGTTTATGTTGATGACTTTGATTATCAACAGATAAAGTCATTATTTCAATATATTTGACAGCCATATACTCCAAAAGGAAATCTTCATTAAAATAAAAAAATACAGATTGATCAATATTTACATCCTTGATAGACTGATTGCTACACTTTGGATTAATCATTAACGGACCGTCATCCGTCTTCGGCGTAGACTTGTCCAATTTGATAACTAGTGGCTCTGGATCAGTTGTACGAGAAGTATGTCCTTTAACCTTGATCATGAGAGGCTGATCACTAGTGTTGGCTTAAACTCGACCTTTGATCGAAATTCTCACAGATTCATCAGACGTAGCTTGAGGTCTTCCTTTGACTTTAATCACCAAAGGTTCACCATTAACAGGTTGGGGTTGAATTCGACCTTTAACCTTAATCTTCAAAGGTTGATCTTCTGAAGGCGATTGGTCTTCTGAAATCGATTGATCTTCTGAAGGCGATCGATCTTCAGCCATATCAGATATTTCCTTCATATGCTCCTGTTTATAGAGTATTGAATCAGAGAAATAGGCTTCAACACCTTTAAAAGGATTGAGATATGCAAATTCAGTCTTCACAACCCCCTGAGAATCCACATACTTGAAGCATTAGTGGAGAGTCGAAGGAACAATGTTATGTTCATGTATCCATGGTCTTCCGAGTAGGATATTATAAGATACGTCTGAATTGATAGCATAGAAAGTTGCCACGGTTCGAAGATCACCTTTTTGAATCTTCAGACGAATTTTTCCCAATGGTTTACTTCTTCCAGAATTGAAACCAACAATTGTCGTACTAGTGTAAGTCAACTCACTAATAGGAATCCTCAATGGTCATAGCATACTCTGAAGAATAATGTTGATGGAAGACCCAGGATCGATATAAATCCTGTCAATTTCTGTAGAGTCAATATACCCTGTATAACACAAAGGCCTGTCATGTCGATTATGCTTCAACAACATATCCTCTTGTGTGAAAGTAATGTTAGGAATTGATTCCATCACACTGTGACATTGAGGGCACGACACCGGAATATTGTCAGGACTTTTGAGTTGGGTTAAGCATGAATCTGCTTGTAGCAAAGCTTCACTCAAAGTTTTTCGACTTTCTTTAGCGAGACGAAGTAACTAAAAGATAGAAAGCCTAGCCGAAGTATTGGCAAACGAGCTAGTATGTCAAATTTATAGGGTTTCATCAACCCTTGATTTGAACAAGACTTCAGTGGGATGTCAAAATGTACTGCCTTCTGTTTCCCTTTTTCAACCACCGTTGGTTTAGAAGGTCTGACCTCAGCAGGAATAGAAGATGACTGAGTTGGTAGTGTTTCAGCGACATCCTCTGTTTCTTTGGAAGTTCCCTCGTAATCTTTGTGGTAGTCTTTTCCAGACCTTGTACCAGCAAAGGCCTCTTCTTTAGACTCAGGAGAATGAAGTACCGTATTACAGGATTTAGTCTTCTTTCCCTTAGTCTTTGTCTTATGGGGATTTTTATGAGGGACCTCAAATCCCAATCCAACGGAGGATTTCTGACCTTGAATTTGTAAAGGAACTCGTATACCTTTACCATGATTCAAGCCTTCCACTTTTTGAAAGTCATAGCACATCTTTTTTATGAGATGAACCGATTGTTGACTGTACATGTGAGTGGGTAGCAGACTTTCAATGGATGGTCCAATAGATAAAGAAGGAATGGAGACCCCTATAGTCGTAAGGGTGGAAGCTTTCGGTGCAGAGGAAAAATCCCAACCAGAGCTTTCTCATAGGAAGCAAAAACTTGTTGTGCCCTGTACAAAGGGACACTATTCATTGCTAACCATTGTTGATGAGTAAGCCTTAGTTTGGTAGGAGGAGCCAAACTCGGAGGACATATGTTCAGACCCCTTAGCCTATCCTCCAAAGGGATGCCATCCCACAGATGATCAGAATCATCATGATCTGAGGTAACAACATGAGAAATCATATTGCAGGTTTTGACTTTTCGATCTTTCTTAGATTTTGAAATTTTACTTTTATTCTCCATTTCATGTACTAAGTCAGGGTGTACCCACATGATTTTACCATTTTTCAAGGTGAGAGGCAATAGTCCTTTACCTTGATCCCTAGCTGGTGGAAGATTCACAATCTTCATTGTTGCCTTCAAAATCGGAACAATCCTATCAGGAACTTGCTGTGGAGGAAAACCTCCAAATTGAAGAGAAATCATGTTAGTTGTGACTGTATGCTCATCATTAGTTAAAGTAATAGCTTTAGCATTTATCAGTTCTTGAATCTTCTTCTTCAAGATATAGCAAGCCTTAGTAGGATAATTTATGTATCTATGATAAATACAATACTTGGGATCATCAGTCAAATCTATCTCATTAGGTCTTTTTGGATCTGGAATCTGGAGTTTACCACTCTTCACAAGACATTGAAATATCCCAGGAATATCACTGTCGTCGAAAGAGTATTCTTCTTTTGGCTTAGAAGACTCCGGATTACTTGGTGTAGTTTTGGATTTTGAAAGGTTCACCACCAGGGTTTCCTTTCCTTTTCCATTGCGATTACCAGAATTATTACTTGAAGAGGCTTTCTTTCCTTTATCTTCTGAGGCGAAGATCATCCCATGTTCATGAGCCAATCTACCATTGGTCTCAGCTGAAACTGCTGTTATAATAAACGAGGCCCAATCTATGAATTGAGAGCCTGTAAAAATAGTGATGGTTGGTCGCAGATTCATTTTGTATGTATCAATTAATGCTGAATCTGGCATACCAGGAGGCATTTTCAAAGTAGCCTGTCTGAAACGTTTAATAAACGTCCGAGTATCCTCTTTCTCTTTTTGTTTAATCTCTATTAAGGAAGACATATTCATGTCCATCCCTCCTTAATAGAAACGAGAGAGAAACATTGTTTTGAATTCGTCAAAAGACGATATGCAATTATCGGGTAGACTGCGATACCAATCGTATGCTGTACCCGTCAAACACCCAATGAAGACTCGGATGAGAAGAGTATCATTCTTCTGTAGATGCACAATCATAATATCAAAATAATTGATATATTGACTTGGAGAAGCCTTTCTATCAAATAATACCATAGATTGTGGCTTGAATTTAGGAGGAAAGGGTACATCATTCCAGTGGGGAGGATAAGGTTGCGTGATCTCCAACTTCTGCAGCTTATCTTTGTGCTTAAGAACCTCAAACTGTGCTTTTAACTCCCGAACTACTTGAATAGCTTCATTAGTTTGAGGAAGCATATTTGATTGAATAGTGGTTGGATGTACCGTAACCCCTACCGGAGGTTATATATCTTCCGGAATGAGAGGGTCGGGAGATGCTGAGTTTTGATTAATAACAGGCTCTTGACTCAGATTATTCAAAGGTATATCAACCCCTTGACTATCTTGAGTTTGCGCAGCTACCTGTACCGGTGTTATCACTGCCGGTTGGACTGTTTGCTGATTCGTTATTATTTGATGCATGTTTTGCATCATGGAAAGCATATCCTTCAGCGATTGTTCCACCGCAGAAAGATGTTGTTCTGTATGAGAAGTAGACATCTCATGTTCTTCTCCGATAGCATAGGATTCAACTTCTCTTGAACTTACAGAGGGATTGGTGTAAAGATATGAATCAACACTATCAGTCTTTGACTCCAAATACTGGGTACCCCCAGCCTTTGAATCCGAAGAATGCATATTTAAAGATTGTCGACTTCTTGACCGAGTATGTTGATATACTCCTTTAAAAGAGTCGAGGATTCGGTTGAACCGTTGTTGACCTAGAGTCTGGGACGAATTGCGTCTTAAACGTCGTCCTCTATTGATATGAGATGCCATCATGTTCTTGGTCATCAATTTGTTGCTGAGGTACGTTGTAGCTTAATCGGTCGAAAACTGACCGTTTAGTAACAGAACAACAACATTTGATCACAATTTGGTGACACTCACAATGATGGTTTTCTTGAGGGAGTGTCACATAAGATTTTCTGTTTTTACGCTTTTGCACAAGTAGCTCGCATAAATCAGAAGAATTGGAAGGTAATATTTTCTTTTTTACATTTGGGACAGAGAAATATTTAGTCCTTTGTGTAAAAAGAAGATTACTAGCTTCATTGGCAGAAGAAAGTTATACATTTTTACGCGCCTGAAGTTGTGTGCATAAATCTGGAGTTGATTTGTGTGTACTGAGAACACCATCAGCATTGCGCGTAATCCTAAGATTATGCACTTTGCGTAAAGCAGCACTAGAGGATTGTTGGCATAAATCATAAATTTTGCCAAAATTTCTATTTTCCTTGGATAAACCAAAGGAATTGTCCGCCATAGTAGTAACAGAGGACTTATTTTTATGCTGTACACGTGTAGGCAAGTTCAATTTAGATGCAAAAGCACCATTATGAACTTTATCTACCTTGTCACCGACAGAAGATTTGCCTTTATGCGTGTAGCACAAAACAGGAACATCTGCCACGTCACAGACGGGAGATTTGCCTTTACGCGTATAGCGCAAGACATGATTGTCTACCACGTCACAGACGGGAGACTGAATTTTACGTACAGGACGCAATACTGAAGTAGGAACTGCCTCGTCACAGACGGAAGCCCCAACAACAGGAGTGGGAAGAATTCCCTTGCCTTCAGAGACAATGGAGAGATCAGAGAGTGCTTTGGACTTAGGAATCCAAACTTTGCGCACCTTTCATGATTTTTGAACATTGGAGAAGCGAGCACTACCCCCAGTTCGGAGCATTTCTTCATAAACAGTCTGGTCGAATTGAACAACCAGAGTCTTCTTCGTCGATCCAATCGACACATCATCATATTGAGTAATTACTTTCTCGTCAGAGGAGAAAGTCGTCCACAGCAGAGTCGCCATTTTGTTTCACTTAACAAAATGCCCTTAAGGCTTTTGAAAGAAAACGAGAAAAATATACAACTGCTTGAAGATGAACAACTGGAAGAACTAAGTCACCAGAAAGGTATCGACACAATTGGCACTGATGGCACAGTCGAATGCTTTCCTGCTTTACTTCACTCTGTTCTTGAAGAAAAGTTGAAGAGAAATACTCTGAAAAATCACTTTGCTCTGAAAGTATCCGGCCTCCAAAAGCTTGTTGTACCTCCTTCTTAAAAAAGAAGTCTTTATATAGATTTGTCTTTTGTTCGTAAAAAACATCAATATTGGGTCTCTACGCAGACTATTAGGATAACTGTCACCCACGTACAGAAATTGTCTTCTACGCATGTTGACATGTGTCCCATAATCCAATAAAATAAGGAGAGCACGTACACACGTTCTTCGAGAAGTGTGGCATGAAGGCCACGTCAAAAAACCACGTTCCCACATAATCAGGACAAACTATACGTAAAAAATGTTGTTAAACATATCCGAGCGTAAAATAGCTCAAAGTAAGCTTCCTGCGTAAAGTGGCTAAATTAGCCTTGAGCGTAAAGACTCAAATAAACTCTACGCGCACAAAAAGAGTAGTTGAGATAGCCTTGAGCATAAAAGCTCAAATAACTCTTATACGTAAAGTGGAAGCGATTCCTCAAGCATAAAGCAGCTCATTGGCACACTAAACAACAAAACTTCTTGGCTTCTGTGCAATCATTTGTCAGAAAATCAAATCTGTCATAACAGAATCTTTGTGCATTTAATGCAACATGGATATCTCATTCCTTGCGTAAATAGCATGGACAGCTCATTCTTCGCATAAAATCTGAATTTAAGACTTGCGTAGAGTTTTGAGTTTGACCCAGTTTGACCTTTGCGTAAAGTCTAATCTGGAACTGTCTTTGCGTAAATATCTCAACTTCCTTGACTTGGTCTTCGAAATTTATTTACGCTTCTACAAGCTTAAGTGCGAAAACTACCGCTGATAATTCCAAGTCGTGGGTTGGATAATTCCTCTCATGATCACAAAGCTGACGTGATACAAAAGCTACTACCTTTCCATGCTGCATCAAGACACATCCTAGTCCCTTGCCGAAAGCGTCACAATAGACTGAAAATCCTCCAGTCCCATCTGAAAGCATGAGAATGGGTGCCATTATCAAGCCTCGCTTCAACTTCTCAAGTAAACTCTGACACTCTGTTGTCCAAGCAAACTACACATCCTTGCGGGTCAGCTGAGTCAAGGGCACTGAAATCCAAGCAAAGTTTGAAACAAATCGCTGGTAATAGCCAACCAATCATAGAAAACTGCGAACCTCTACGATGGTACTGGGTACTGGCCATGTCTCTATAGCCACTATCTTCTGGGGGTCAACTTCCACTCCACCTCTGGTGATGATGTGACCTAAGTACGAAATGCTATCAAGCCAAAATTTGCACTTACTGAACTTCGTATACAATTGGTGTTCTCTAAGAATCTGAAGGACCACTCGAAGATGCTGCTCATGCTCCGCTTCACTCTTGCAATAGACTAAGATGTCGTCTATAAACACTATCATAAACTGATTCAAATAAGGCATGGAGATATGATTCATGAGGTCCATGAATACGGCTGGTGCATTGGTCGCTCCAAATGGCATAATAAGGAACTCCCAATGCCCATATCTTGATCTGAATGCTGTCTTTTGGATGTCTTGCTCTCTAGCTCTGATCTGATGGTACCCCGACCGTAAGTCAATCTTCGAGAATACTGCCGCTCCACTGAGTTGATCGAATAAATCATCTATCCTTGGTAGAGGATATCTGTTCTTGATTGTTACATAGTTCAAGGTACGATAATCAACACATAATCTTGACGTACCATCCTTCTTTTTCACAAGAAGTATCGGGGCTCCCCAAGGTGATCCACTAGCACGAATGAATCCCTTGGTTCTGAGTTCTTCAATCATCTTGTATAAGATCTCTAACTCTGAAGATGCCATTCTGTAGACTCTCTCTGACACCAGTGCCGTCCCTGGAAGCAAATCAATGGTGAACTCTATCTCTCTCTCTCTGGGGGCATGCCTGGAAGCTATTCGAGAAATATATCAGAAAACTCTTCTACTACTCTGGGAAACTGAACTACTACTGCTACTGCCATCCGCAAGACTGGTGGAGAAGGTTCTACTTCGCCTCTGGAAAATAAAAACTCTGGTTCGCCTGGAATACCAAAAATAATCCTACCAATATGGCAGTCTATTCTTGCGTATTGATCCTTCAACCAATCCATTCCTAGGACCACATCATAGTCGGCCATCAGAAATTCTATCAATCTAGCGGAAAACACTCTACCGCTAACTACGATTCGACACGAGGAATGGACTCTATCTACTCCCACAAAACCGTTACCAGTAAGTATATTGAGCCTTACTGATAATGACTCGGGCTCCAGTCCTATCCGTGTTACGATTCGTGCAGACATAAATGAATGCGATGCACCTGAATCAAATAATACTGATGCTGAAAAAATATGACGAGAATAGTACCTGCTACCACCTCACCTGATGCCAATTCTTCTTCAACCGTCAGATCCATAGCCTGACCTTATCCTCTTGGTGCTGGTCCCTTCTACTGGTGACCTCTCTGCCTGTTCTGAATCTGAGTTTGGGCCTACTGCTGAGCCTGAGACGGCAATGGCCTCGGAGGCTGGTACTGCTGCGGTACTGGTGTTGGACCCCTAACAGATGGACTGGTTAGGTTTGATGACGATGAACTGTCTCTATTCGGACAGGACCCTATCTTGTGGTCCGGTGCCCTATAAGCCAAGCACAATCCCTGTGCTTTGTGATACTCTGATACTACATGTCCTGGATTTCCACAATGAGTGTAGCCCATTACGGAAGACTGCTTATGCTTCTGTTGCTGAGGTGTCACGACCCGCACCCACTTTTTGGACGCGAGCTCGTGAGCAAGCTAGCTACGCATCAAGCGGACTCCAGCACGACTCGAATACGTAAACGCTGTCACGCTAGGGTAAACTGCCAAATTATGGCAAACAAATCTATATCTCAAATCCACAATAAGTGTACGAAATATGAATGAACAAGTGTGGGTCATGGTCTGCAGCCTATTAGCATATAGTTCGATAAGACTCCAAGAATGATATGAGTCTATAAAATAAGCAGAATATATTATGGTAAGGAATATAAAGCACGAGAGGATAATAAAGAGATATCACAAGCAAATACCTGAACCCCGTAAGCGTATCATCACATCCGCCATCCAGAACTACTAGCTAACTCCACGCAATCACTAACCTGAAGAGATCATCAGGTCCTCAGAGGACATAGCAAGATACATAAAAATATGCCTATCTAACAGTTTAATCATGCATGGTAATATAAACAGGATTTAAACAAGAAAAGACACTTAACATGGCATGAGACTACGACCAAACTGCTATCAAGTGACTAACGACAAGTGGCTACTGACAGGTGACTATGAACTGGAATATAAGAACAACTACATGTAACTGAACTGCTGGATGAACAAATGAACACGAGATCGATGGAATACCAAACCCTCGCCCCGAGTGGACTCGCAGGTTTGAACTAATCACTAACCCTCGTCTCGAGTGTGGACTCTCTGGTTAGTTCACGGCAAGGCACCCTCGTCCCGAGTGTGGACTCTCTGGTGCAAGTACTACATCCTTGTCCCGAGTGTGGACTCTCTGATGCAAGTAAACACGACAAACACCCTCATCCTGAGTGTGGACTCTCTGGTGCAAATAGTCAACCCTCGCCCGAGTGTGGACTCTCTGGTGCCAATGAACACGACAAACACCCTCGTCCCGAGTGTGGACTCTCTGGTGCAACTGATCAAGACAAACACCCTCGTCCCGAGTGGACTCTCTGGTGCCAAGGAAACAATAACAAGGATTTAGCAGTTCAATTACACGTATTCGTTCCATGACACGAACCAGTCGAGGTACAAGTAACGACAAGGTACAACTCAGTCAAGACCCAGGTAAGGACAACTCTAATATGAACTCATAAGGTGAACAAGCCTGGCATCTCTGTCCTATCAAGTCATGAAGATGATATACAGGCAAGTCAAAGAACTAGTGAACATGGTATGAAGAACATATATAAATCAAGTCGACTAGAGAACTGATAATAACATATAAATCCATAGAACTAGAGTAACCAAATGATACCAAGTAATCACAGGAAAAACTATAAGCATGAAATTAAACTGTAGAGGGAGACAATGTATCTTGCCTGGTGGTAGCGTGAAGATCCAACAATAAATTGTCAATTGGTAAGCCAATAAGTCCAAATCACACAACTATCTCCGAAAGCTGAAACAGACATTGCCAACATTCTCAGAATAGTCAAATTAGCTAGTATTGCCTGTCCTTAAGTCCAATTCTGGACACATGGGCAAAATAGTAATTTTGGGCGAAAATGGTATCCGCCGTTGGACCCGCTTTGTACCAAAAGCGTGCCAGAGTTAATGGTCTCAAAGTTGTCAAACTATATGTCTACGAATTCGTTTTGATGATACGAACCCAACGGTATGTCCAGTTTTAGATTCCGGTAGGCCGTGCACAAAATCGTCCGTTGAATCGGATCGTGGGCCCGCAAACGACGATCCGATCAACTATCTCAGAATTTGACCAAACTTGGCATACATGACCAGAAAAATGACACGGTCCTGATAGCGCAAGTTTTGTCTCGATCTGACGAACGTGCACAAAGTAATTGAGAAATTTGCACATAGGCCGATACGGTGAATTTCGACGCATACACATCAAATTTGTCGCGCACACACGACCAATTTGAATTCCGTCAAAGCCCACACATCCACGAACCCGTTATGCACCTTTCGATGCTTACGATGTGCAATCACGTCGCCCAGATTGGCGAGACGCACATCGTATCGAAGGGTTTTTCCAATATTTTTATTATTTTGAAACAGGTTTTTGCTAAACTTCTAACTACTTTATCTATCTGTACGGTTACCTAGAATTAAATCCATTAATAGGGTTTCAAAGTCCTTTATGTTGTCTAAATAATTGTTCAATTAGAATTCTAGCTTGGTCATTGATTTGACCAGAATCGACCTTCCAATATAGGATGTTGGACGGTTTCCTGTTCTGTTTTTTGAACGGGAAATCTCTCGACTTTGCGTCGATTTTTAGGACAGTCCAGGTTACAAATTCAAAAACTATTTGAAGGGGTTCGATAATGGATATGTGGTGTGTATACCTGCGAAATTGGATCGAGCAATGGTTGAGCGAGACGGCAGAAAACCCACTGCAAACTCGACCTCGTACTGCTGTTGCCGTTGTGCCGAGCTCTGTTGGCCGTGTCGTTTCCCCGACTTCGGCTGGTGGCGAGCGGCCGCCCAGGGTCGGGGGGGGGTGGCGTGCCGTCAGCTTAGGGTTTTTTCTTACGCTTTCTCTCTCGATCC